>UYRU01042155.1:2442-22718 GCA_900617775.1 Dibothriocephalus latus | reverse complement strand
AGCGGTGTACCGTGCGGGCGAGCTACTTCGCTATGAAGGGTAGTTAATTACATACAATTGGCAGAGTTTTAATGTTAACTGTATAACACTTTCCACTATGACTGAGATTTCCTGTAAACAGTGAGAACCAGACAATACAGTAAATGGGCAAGAGCCTTGACTTTGCCTTGCAGCAAAAAGTACATATGTGAGATAATTTTGCTTGAAATCGAGTCACCTAACAAAGCACACTCAAAATGAGACTATTCTTTAAAAAATCTTCGAAATCTCTGCACAAACATGTAAAATATCCGATACTTCACTGCTTACTTGAGTTTCTTAATGCCTCACTTAAAAAAGTGTATTTTTCTAGCTTTTGACTATGTAAAGTGAGGTTTATTTGATATTCCATTATACTCGGACCTGAAAGAATGTTGTAGTTCTCAAAACTGCACCTTTTCTGACAAGATATAAGGCCTTGGGTGTTGCTGACGTTTTCTAGCCTCGGCAATTCTCGGTGAGAATTCTCTGAATTTCCTTTGAAGGAGCGCTTTGACATCAAAAAAAATTACCAAAAACATATCTTTAAAGGCATTGCCTACAACCTTAAATATACTATACTGAACTATATGGCGGTATTTGTCGCTTCAAAATTATTTTAGCGATGCGGCGTAGTGTTTACTTTCATTTGCGCAACTTACTTTGGCACTACTAGTTATAACTTTGTGTCATCCCATTTTCAAAACTTCCTCCAGTGTTCCTCCTTCAAAATATGTCCAGATATCCATTAGCTGAGTTATCAAACTACAAAATCCTTTTAAATGTAGTGTCATAAATTAGCAATGAGCTTTTAATCTAGTTTTCCTCAACTCTTTCTTTCATTTACTGAGTAGTGATATTCGCATATCGGCCTATCTTTTAAATCTTTATCTTTGGAAGGAATGCGGATTAAGAGGTAAAACCGTACTCTGTCTTGTTCATTTTTCAAACAGTTTATCCTAATTTTATAACACTTTTGGGGAAATTAGAGTAAGAAAATTTATAGTTATTATTACTAATTGCATGTGGTATTAAGAGGTATCTGTTCTTTCAACCAGACACCGTAATATTGTGTGATTATGCAAATTTAACAAATCCTTCGGACCGAAAAACTAACTTTACTTAGCTTTTTTTTGGATCTCTTAGTCGCTTAAACAAAAAGGTTTACCAGGCCATATTCATGGTTGCAGTAAGTCTCAGGACTCTTAATTTTTTGTGTATTTTTTTACCGCATATAAACCAATGCTCTTGAGGAATAGTTTATTTATGCTGAGTTCATAAAAGTGGACCTACAACTCTTCGCCCTAACTTGCTAAGTCAAAGGAGCTGTGATTTCATAGTAGACTTTAGCAACAATCAATCACTTACCATTTACTCCATCAAAACATGATATCCGAGGGGTACTGACAAACATTAACGGTAGCACTAGTTCTGAACGTTCCAGTTTTTAATGCGCCAGTTACCGCCGTAACCATCTCGTCTGGCATCGTTATGCCAGACGTTTTCCCGCCCACAGAAAAAGTACCGATGGTCCACCGCTGAGTTTTCGCACAAATCTTCTATCATGTTTTGGCAGGAGGGCGAACTAGGTTGTTGAACTATGGCACACACTCGGAATTTGTTTGTGTTGGGAAACCAATGAAAAAGTATGCGCCCATTTATGCATTCTAGGGGGGGAGGTACCGATGATCTATGTTTGGATAAATGCCCGTAGCCCATTTGCGTCCTGTGTGTGCTTTTTTCGCATTTGTGGCCCACCTGGTGTTCAGGGTGGCTGATTGGCTGACGTGGGGTAAAATAAATCAGCTACAACGTTTTATCAGTTCAAAAACATATCCTACGATTCGGTTTTCCTAGAGTCGATATTGTTTGAGCGAAATGCTCAGTAGTTCTTAACCAGATGAAATAAATTGAGTCTCAAATGAATCAATGTCCATTCGGGTAGTGCTTTAACCTCAGATGACACGCTTCAATTGCATACTATTTCGGAAAAAAATAATGGCATTGCCAAGCAGTCGTGGTAAAAATTGAAGTGACGAAAATGACATTGCATTGAATAAAGTAAGTGAACCAAAGGTCGTTGGTCATTTCTTGAGCTTAGATGGGAATACAACGATGGAAATGCTAACGATGGGTTAAATAATGAAAACAAAATGAGAGATAAAATGAAAAATTTGGAAAGAAAAATTCTTAGTTAACTTGCAGAGGCAAGCAGAGGCACAGCACGATATGTGGAGAAGGTTGCTAAAATTAAAGGCGTACGATGAAGCAAATAGTAAGTGAGTAACAGTCTGGTATGGGGATAACTACGGCATTCTGTAATATGGGAACGGTGATAATATGGGTTATATAGGTGGGGTAGTACCGAGGCACAGCAGAGAAAGTAAAATAAATAAATAAATATATTAAACGAGAGCAGAAAATTGTGGATAAAATTATTGTAAAAAGCTAATATATAGAAAAGACAAAAGTAACAATGCTTGAAAATGAATTTAAATTGAACATAATAAATTAAAGTTAATAAATTAATATATTAAGTTATCGTTTCTGTCGGTCACTTTTTAGAGATTCTGGGGTTGGTTTCCGTAGTGAGAGCCATATTAGACTGTTAATGCTAGATATTTTTCCCAAACTGCAAAAGTATCGGAAAGATATTTGTCTATTAAATTGGGCATCAAGCATACGTAAAGATCTGGTTAATTAAACAATTAATTTACCGGAGTGTCATCGTGAAGGCTCTCCTATAGTTTAAGTCATAAACCAAGTGAACAAAATAAGTTTTAATGCTATCGTAAATTTTAGGAATTTGTTATTCAATGGCAGCTTATTCCTCACGAATTTCACTAACTATCGCCACTATATCATGCGTTGGAAGAGAAAGATAGCAAGTATTTTCAGTATGGCGAGTGCTGCATGCAAAATGACTACATTTGTAAATGATTAACTATCACTCGCATACCGGCGTGAATGCATTTACGAAAATTCAGAAGTAATAATAAACAATATTAGGCACATTAGGTACTTAAAAGATGTATAAGATGTACTAAGTGTTTGTTACGAGAAATAAAATTTTCTCGATAATTCCCAATTTCCGGAGGCATGAAAAATAGCTATAATTTAGAACAGTAAATTTAAATTGTTTCTTACTTTTAAAAAACAAAAACATTTTCTTTATATAGAAACAACTTCCTTTAGTCACATTTTTATACACATTACTATTAATGGATAACTATTTATTTAATATTTTCCTTTAAATTCTGGCATATATTTCAGCACTGTCAGTGTCTTCGTGTAGTTGTCCATCACTTGGACTCCGTTCGACGTTTACATCAAAACCTTTAAAATAAACTATACATCAAGAATATTTACAGACGAAATGAGCTTTTGCATATGTTTTTATAAAAATGGCCATGTTGACCATATTTTGAAATGCCTCACAGCAGCAACCCACATAGTCGAGCAAAAAGAACGTCCACAAAATAACTCATATACCGCTGTTTCTAAGATTAATAAAAAAGTTTTCTTCTATAGGGTACATCTTTACAAAGCGGTTTAATTTGGTGATCAGCTGACAAACTGAGTAGGATGAAAGAAGTCAGTTTTCGCCTTATATTTGGATTGTTTTTCGCCATAGTGGATAACTTCCAGGCCGTGATTTAGGCTTACGAATGGAAAAAAGTTTGGCCATATCTTTAATAAGATATTTCCATAAATATTATTCTTCTGTCTTTATATATTTCTCTATGACTTACACGCAATAAGACCTGTTTTAAATTACCTTGAGGGTAACATATGTACACACTTAACTTATGTGCCATGTAGGCGATGCGATAAAACAAAATCTACCAAAACGTTTTTGTTACTGCATTTTGTGGAAGAAAACTTCACGGATTAGCTAAGCATAATTTTTAAAACTTAAATGTTTCCTTTTATTTGAAAATAAATGCAATTCCTTACACTTGGCCTCAGTTGCTATTGAAAAACTTCGTACAAAATGTGCCGGCTCTGGAAGGGATATGTTCTACACTTTTTTTACTTTTATTGGAGTTAGACCATACCACAATGCATCTTGATAAAAGGTTTGGTTCTGTCATACTTTATAGCATAGGAAATCCCTTCGATATGCGACGATTTCCAATTTCGCCAAAATTATTGCACATTACCCTGAATGAACTTCACTAAAAGGGCGATTTTCCTAACTAAAATGATTACGCAGGATGACATCTACTCAGAAGATCAAAATAACGTGACAAAACTTATACTTAACTACCAAGTTAATTTCCGTCATCAATTTGCATGCAGAAATCGCAATACTATAGGATGCCATATTGTCGGATGCAACACATATTTGAATCATTCATGTTTTCCGGCGTGTACAACGTTGGCTTTTTGCGGTGCTTAAAATGTTTATAAAGAAAGCATCCGGGTAAGAGATTGTCCGTAGATATTTTGTTAAAAAGAATTTCACGCGGAAAATGTGCTGCCTAGGAGACCATTTCGTAAATTATGCCCTAAAATATCAACCACTTAGCCTTCTCTGGAAAATAGTGTATATTGGACGCGCCCGTAGATTTGAAGCTAAAAGAAGTAAAAGTCTGCAAGACTCTCTAAAAGGTTCCCTTCCCCCCCCCAGTGTTGCAGCCAACTTAAGGCAAGAATTTCAGGATAGACGTACACGTTATCTAGTCAAAACCTTAACAATACTCTTAAGCCAGACCTTAAGCCCCTAACCCTGTCGGTCAAATTAACCCTCGCCGTAAGCTTAACTCCAACGCCAAATGCAATATGATCCCTAAATATTAGCTTAATTAAAACCCTGCCATAACTAAAAATTTGGCCTTTAGGCGAGCCTTAACCTTTTCACCTACCTGTTCGCTACCTGGGGGGATCTTGTTTATAAAACGGAAAAAACAGACATTGCATGCTGCAGCAACTATTAGAGAATTTTGTGGGTTCACCAAGCTCAAAACTTGGAAAAAAACAGTGAGGGAAAAGCATGTCAGTTGAAGAAGAGCCTTAAACAAAGTCAGTGATGTCCGATGTCAGAGGTTTCCTTCAGTCATGACAGAAATACGAGATTATTAATTGCTTTAAGAGAAAATGGTTAAGGTAAGTTTACCATGCATAACATATATGGCATAAGATACATACAGTATCGCAAGTCTTACATGCAATTTTCATAACGAAATTTAACTAGTAGTTTAGCATACATTTTGACAGGTTATTTTGATCAACTGAGTCCATTTAATAATAAGAAACGGCTACCTTAGTTAAAGTTATGGAGCATAATAGGCACCAATTTTAGCTAAATCATGAGTCAGTTTATATCGAACAAACTTCCTATGCTATAGGGTACGATAGAACTAAACTTTTATTCATATGCAATGTGCTATGAATAAATTCCAGAATTAGTAAGAAAAGTGCAATAATAATCCCTTCCAGAACTGGAAAATTTTGTCCGAAGTTGCTCAAATGGAAGTGATGCCAAGTTTAAGGAATCGCCTTTAGTTTCAGAAAAAAGGAACAATTTGAGTTTAAGAAATTATTATTTTCTAATATATGAAGTTTTACGCCATGAAAGGCAGTTATAAATTTGTAAGGCAAATCTTTTTTAGTCGTACCGATATCTATGAGCATCAACTTGTTATACAAGCCGAACCCGCGATATGCTTTCATTTTTCTGTATCCTGCCGTGGTCTTCAAATATCAAAGCACTTCCTGTCTGACGCCGACTTCGTACGCATACGAAAATTTGGCTATCGAAGGGCTGCCGCGTAAGTCGTTACCTAATATGTTTGATATTAGTAAGGCCACAATCTCGAGAATCACTAACTACAGGACAGTGCCCAGATGTTATATTTATGGGCAAAAACTGTCTCCAAAGACGCAAAATTGCGATTTTATTCGCCAAATAGTAAAAAGGTATGATTATATATCCGCTAAGGTCATTTAAAGGGACGATTTGTCAATGTTCTCTCGGTACATAATTAAAAAAGAATGCAAGAATGCGGCCTTCGTCAGCAGACAGCTACGATGAAGCTATATTAAAGTAGAAAACTAATTGACGAACGTTTCCTCTTTGCTCAGGAATATATTAGTCGTAGGCGTTCATGGTGGAAGAGTATTTTCTTCTGTGATGAAGTCTTATTTTTAGACAAGCCGCCGAAATCGGCACAGACGGTAATATGCGGGAAGACATTTCCAAAAAAAAATGTATACGGTATCAATGCCAACTTTCAAGAACTGTCGTCGCCTAATGGTTTGGATGGCCATAAAGTTCGGAGAGCGACCGATTTGGCTGTCAGAAAAAGGCACCATAAAAAGCCATACCCTCGTGGGCTTTTTAAAGGATACCATCAGATACAACAGCATTCAAGTACGTTGGATGGACACCGTTATTTTGCACGATAACGCCTCAAAGGAGGTATGATAATCATTTACCTTAGGACTAAAATCGATTTTTTTCAGACGACAGCCTGCCTTTCTGCCTGCGAAGCATTTTTATTCCTCCCAAATCTCCGGACCTTAATCCAATTGAAAATATATTTGCGTTTATCAAGAGAAACTGAGAGAACGCAGCTAAACATATATTAATGGAGCAGAAGTTGGAATATGTGCTTAATAATTGTATAAACCAAACAACCATTGACAACTTGGATCTCTCCATGCCCTTCCGACTTACGGCTGTTTTGAAAGCTACTGCTCTTTGGCCATGTCTCTGATGACGAATCCGCGACGGATCTCGAAACTTCAGGCAAATCAAAGTATTGTCCAAGCAATCGAGTCGTCTTCTTCTCAATTACGTCCTGGGACGCGCATATTTACTTGTATTGGCAAATCACGTATGTTATTGTATATTTCATTGAAATTAATTTAATTTCCAAAAAGAGATTAATGTGTGCCCGTGTTTCACAGGATTATATTTAGTTACATTCTGCTGCTACTTTTCTGTTTGACTGTGTGTGAATTAACTGATCGCATAGGCCGACGGGTACCACGATTCGCCTCTATGTCAGTCGACTAATTATGGCCAATTCACGGGTATTACTTTTTTACTGCTTGTTCCCTAATGGTTATGTCTCCCATTGGCTCCTGATGTCTTCTTATTTCTATCGCGGAGGTGTGTTCAGTTGCCTTCGATTTACTTAAGCTTGATTTTTATGTAGTTGTTTTACTATTGCGCGTTTTTCGTTGCAATTCCTCATGTTTTCTATGTTCTACCTTGTGTTTTCTAAAGAAGTCTGCCTATTATTTACTAATTTTATACGCCCTTATATACCCCACCCATATAACCCCTTTTACCATCGGTCTCGTACTACACAGTCCTGGAGTTTGTTTTACTGTGGCAATATTTATATGGACTTTTTACAGGAAACGTGTTCTGAGGTTGTTTATAAACACCTTTCCAGTACTGGTATGCAAGCAAAGAAGAGAGCACCGTAAGGAACGTTAAAAAGTTGCGATAAAGATTGGAGTTCGTTTTTGGTGTTTGGAAAAAACATATTTTGGAAAACAGCAGGGGTTAGGACTGTCTTTTAAATGTCAGGAAGAAACGTCATGTACGAATGGACTGCTGACTGTTTAAAAACCTTGAAGGGGACATCTTAGTATTTCACTTTCGCACATACCGATGTGTGAGCTTTTCCGTGACTCTCAAAGCGGCATAAAGGTAGTTGGAAATATGCCGGACCTTTCAGTTGTTGCCTGGGTTCAGATTGTGGATAAAAGAGTTTGGTTTATGTATAGGCACTACCGATTTTCCATTAGCTGAATGCGAATTCTATTACCGAAAATAGGAAAATTTATGGATAAGTGAAGTAAGTTGCATTCCGAGACGATATGAGGAAAATGAAGAAGATCTTCGGGAAATCGAGTTGTACTCGTGAATTTTCGAACAGTTATCACTTGTTCGTCGTCAGACTAAATAAAAAGTGAGGACTGAAAATATCGCACTAGAGGTTTTGGGGGCAGAGGTTACAACGAACGGGGTGGGATTGGGTGGGAGGGTTATGCGGACGTGACTCCTGCGGCGATATGCTGTGCTGGTGAGGGGAGGGAGGTGTTAAAGTTTGGACTGTAGGCCACGTGTTCGGGGGAGGGGAGGCTGTCTCAGCGTTAGTGAAATTCTACTAAACCGATCACGGAGAGTCTGCTGCTGTTTCAGGCTGGGCCAAGATTAGTCGACCATCTTCCTTTTTTTCAAGATAATTTATTTCAGATAGTTGAGCATAGGGGTGGTTGACTATTTTGTTCGAAGGATCACCTCTGATTTTGTGAAAATCAAGAACTCTAAAATGCGGTTTTTATCTGCTAGAAGTTAATAGAGTAGGCTTCACAAGACATACGGATGGGCTGAATACCCTTCGACTGTGTCAAACAGCCGCAGCAAAATTGAACTCACTCCAGGACCTGAAATTTGGTCAGATTTACCAATTATCCACTGTGTCTGAAGGTAAAATGCTTCTTTACGGTTGCAGGTCACTCAAACTGTAATACCATAAGCCCCGGACACAACCGAAGTGCCGCTGAGGCAAATTAATTTCGTAGAATGATAACTTCACAATAAGCCAATCGGCAAACGGAAAAGCAGCTTGATAGTAAAAACTTTAACCGCGGTTCCTTTTTAAGTTCATTACATAAAGGGGAATGTAATCGAGAATAAAAAAATTGATTTACTGAGTGTAACTCCATCCAAACGCAATAAGCCAGCACGATTGTAATAATTGTAGGGCATTTTGTGTAAGAGCGGTGCTCCAATTCTGTGACTGCGTGTGAAGACAATTAAAACAAAAAAGTACCAAAAGTGTTGGACATTGTAAGCGTTTTGCAATTTCGGAAAGCTTTGCAAATATGGAGAGAGCAAATTTAGTCAGAAGATGGCAGGAGAGTTTTCATTGTTAATTACGCGCTTCCTTTCTGATGCATCTATCAGATGCAGACGGGAGCCATGCAAAAGGATCACGTGCCTCTTTCATGAAATACGACCGCCGGACAGAGCATTTTCAGACAAGTAAGGAAACTGCTGTTTCCTTTCAGGTACTTATGACTATTTTTTACCGAAAACAAGGTTTAAAAACCGTCTTCTTCGGCGTATGTAATACTATCCATGTAGTAGAAGCACCTGGACAACGTAGACATCGGCAGTTTAATGCCCTTACATTGTTTTGACTAATTTATTTTTTCAGTTTGTCTAGCCATTTACAGTCTACGACGATGTTTGAAAAAAGTGCTTCCAACAACACATCAACAAAAATAAAAATATTCGGGTTGCAGTACGTTTCTTTTGCCGAATGCAAAACCCTGCAGTTTAAAACTGCATGATCTTCTTTCTTTAAGCTACCTAATGGTAATTACATGATAAGATACTACTACATATTTTGTAATAAGGAAACTGTGTGACTGTGGATTAAATCAAATTAAGATGAAGTAAACTCTGCGTATTTTGGAAATCAGAGTAAAGTCAGAGACTAGCGAAGAACTGCATCCAAAAACCCTTCAAAGACTCAGGTGAGTTTCCGATTCTCTGGTAAAACGCAGGTCTATGTCAGAAGTCATCGTATTTTTCTGTTTGTTTATTAATCTTATTAAAAAACGACAATCTATTTAATTTTTTGCCTGTCTTAATGGCTGATTGCGTTTAAAGGGAGAAAGTTTTTTTCATTTTTATCGTTTACATTGGCAGAACAATTGGACTTATTCGTGCAATGTTTATAATGTTATGCTTAATTATATATAGGGTGTCCCACAATTATTTGCACCTTTGAAGAATTAGGTACTTTCTTCAAAATTAAATATACAGCAATATTTTTATTTATTCTTTAACCTTATTGGTTGGTGATTTATTTGTAAATAAAGTCCTTTTCCACCGGTATTTGTAAGATATTTTGGATTTAACTGCCTATCACAGAAGGAAAATCCTTAGACAAAGAGACAATTGAATCAAAAATTCCTTCCGTAAGACGGTCAGGAAGTTGAATCGGCGTATTAACTGTTCCATCCGCTTAACTGAAAAAAGACTTTATTCGGGCTCTAAGTCGTAACATGGTTGAGCAGGTTGAGGTTCCAAATTCTTTGTAGGGCTCTCTGACCTCTACCTTGCACCACAGGATCAATTACTGAATGAACTGTGAATATTGAAGAGAGGGAATCTTTAGGCAAAACATGTTTAAACGACTGGAAAAATATTCGTGTAAGAAGATCACCACTAGAGAATAAACTTGTTCCGGGCAGATCAAAGATTATTCTTATCCAGGACGGAGCCACAGCTCATACAGCTTTGGAGACCTAGAGGTTGCTCTGAGAGAAAATTCCACAGTTATAAATGAAAGGCATATGGCTAGCAATATAGTCCTATCTTCAATTCTTGACTATATGGTCGGCGATAAACTGTCTGCTCACTTTACTGTTGCTAGATTGGAGGAATCCCTGCCGGCTACCTTTAAGACCCTCCAGAACCTAATTTATTCAATGTCCGTTAGAGTAGAAGCTGTCCTGAAGGACGAAAGTAAGGCCCCTGTAAAGTAAATTGCGAAACATATATTGCTTCAAAAACTGTGTGTGTTATTATGGTGCAAAGAATTTGGGGACACCCCCTTACCGTGGCATGTTCGGCCTTAAATTCACAGAAGGCAGTTTCATATCATTTTTAAAAACGATATTAAGCTTAAATGGCTTGTCGGCGATGCACCTAACGGACAACACCGGATCATTCTACCTGCGATACTGAAACTTGTGCCAAGCGTAATAATTCTGCATTTTCTGAGATCATTTCATTCTACTTGAGCTATAAGGAAGTCACCCTGGAGACAGCCATCACAATTAAGGAGAAAATGGTTAATTAATGAATACAAATATAAGCTAACGTTAGTGAGACCTCAAGACTCATCATTATTAAATCCCACCCTTATTAGTATTGATGTTTAGAGACACAAATATACCTGTAAATATGATTTGACGATTTCAACAGATTTTGGGAAATTCGCCAAGAATATAGCTAGACGCTTTGTTGTGCCATCTGCAACATTGCGCGTAAGTGTTTCGAGAAGCAACTGAGCAAAAGTAAATGTTTAGTAGATTAAATCAGGTATTTTTGTAAGATTTGCTATACATTTAAGTATTAGTTGATTATTGTGAAAAGGTAAGATGCTAATTAAATCTAAATTAAGTTTCGATATCTGCGGCAAAGTAAACTCTCTAATTAAGGTTAAATGGCTACGGCTTTCATTTCGTTGCCTATGCGTTTCACATAGACAACTCGCATCGTAATTGACGAAAAAACAGATGTTCTGTTTTTAAACATGCAATGACATAAAGCGGAGAGTTAACTAGCCGTCAACTTTCCAAAAACGCTTTTATATTTATTAGCAACTGCCAGGCTTTAAACTATATTATTTCAAACTCAGTTATAAAAACCCTACTGATGTTGGTTGAGAATAAGTATTGACACCATCTATCGGATACACGTTTAATAGAAAACGAAAGCTTAATTACTTTTTTACGGACTCTTTTCATTATTTCTAAAAGCATCACGTAAACTTACCTAGCAATAGCACATTTTGCAAGCAAACGCTGTTGCCATTCTTTTTGTGTGGCAGCTAATCATGCCTGGTTAACACAGGTGGATCCTGTCAGGCAGACTGACACTAGACATCTGGGGTTGCTGCGGAGAAAATTAACTGAAAGTGATGAATCATCTGGTTTAGCAAGCATTTTTTCTTCAGGCCACTAAATATTGCTAAAATCTGTTTATTAAAACAAACTGCTTTCCTTGTGGAATCTTCTACAAGAGTTCCAATATTTATTAATCTCTCAGAGGAAAAAACTAATTGGACTGGAAAACGTTCAAGCTCTTCCCGACCACTTAATTACTCTCGTTTTTATTCGATGATATTTCCACGAAATAGTGTGCCTAAATGGGATCCACAGATAAAGGGTTTCAAATCAAGATGATGCCCCTTTTTACTGACTAGCTGTGAACTGATATATCTACGAATTCACTAATTCTCTTTTCGAAGAAAATACGTTGACCCACGTCTACCCTGAGTCTCCGATTACGTTTTGGAATAATGCAAGCTTGGGGGCAATTTCTTTGGGGCAATTATCATATGCACTTTAAAAACCTAAAATGAAGAGAAAATATCAAATTGGCATTCAAAATACAGTATGGTAAGTCCTGCAAACAACTTTCATGAGGAACTTTAACTTGGTACTCAAGCACATATCAGGACAGGTTATTTTGGTCAACTGAGTGGATTTAATAATTTGAAAGCCTTAATTTGGAAAACTGCTCTCTCAGTTAAAGTTTTTGAGAGAAATAGGCACTCATTTTGGTTAAATCACGAGTAAGTGTATATAAAAGAAATGTCCTATGCTATAAGGTAAGACAGAACCAATTTTTTTTCTAATATACATTGTGCTGTGGAAGAATTCCATAATAAGTAAAAAAAGTGGAATAATAACCCCTTCCAGAACTGGACTATTTTGTGCGAAGTTGATCAAATGGATGTGAAGCCGTGTTTAAGGAATCGCACTTATTTTAAGAAACAAGCAAGAATTTAAGTTTTCAAAATTATGCTTAGCTATCCTGTGAAGTTTTTTGCACAAAATTCAGTAACAAAAACGTTTTGTTTTCCTTGCGCATAAGCAAAGTGTCCATATGTTACCATTATGGGAATCTATAGAATGCCCTATTGAATGTAAGTCATGTAGAAATAGTTTTTTGTAAACGATACGTTCCGCTCAAGCGTTATTTATAAACTGAATAGACAGAAGAATAATAAGGTATTTCAAAAAATGGTCATATATGTGGCCTGTTTTTTTGCATTCGCAAGCTTATAACGGATCGTGGAATCAATCCCTTTAAGCGGAACATAATTCGTTATAAAGAGAAAAGTATGTTCTTTCATCTCCGGTCAAATTGAATCGTTTATCTTCAGATAAATTAAAGAAATTGTCAAAAGTCTCCAATTTCCCTGTGACATTACCTTGTAAAAAGTTAGAATACACAGAATTATTTCAGCTAGATATGCAATAAAAGCACTTTTTAAAGGGGTAATCTACTATGGAAAGTTTTTTATTAATCTTAGGAAAAACAATATGTGTGGTATCTAGCAGACCTTTTGTATGCTCGACAACGTGGCTTGTTATTTTGAAGCATTTCTACATATGACCTACATGGCCATCTTCATAAGAACTTCTTTTGAAGCATTTCCACATTTGACCCACATGGCTATCCGCATTGGAAATAGCCAAAAGCTCGTTTTTTCGGTAAATGCTGTTTATTTATATCTTATTTTAAAGGTTTTGATGTAAACGTCGAACAGAAGCGCAATTTATCAACGTATCAATGAACACACTGAAAGCGAGCAAAATGATGGGAGACTTTACTCCACGATATTCAATAAATAATTATCCACTAAGGGTAATATGTACAAAATATTTTGACTAAATCAACTTCTTTTTATATAAAGTAAGTGGTTGCTTCAAGTTTTATACTTAACAAAATATTTAAATTTATTATTCTAATTTATAGCTATTTTTGACGTCTCTAGAACCTGAGTATAATCAAGAAAATTTTATTTTTTTACCAAGCACTTAGTACTTCTTATAGTTCTTTTAAGTATTGAATATGCCTAATGCTGATCATTTTTATTTCTAAGTTTTCATAAATGCTTTGTTGCCTTTATAAGATAAATAAACAAACTTTTACAAAATTAGGCATGTTGCTTGCAGCACTCGCCATAATGTATAAAAGATCGCTGCAGTTTTAGAGCAGATAATTAACCTTTTCACACGGCCAATTAACCTGATAATGATACTCCTCACTGTAAAAACTTGTTTATACTGTAGGTCTTCTGTTGTTAGTTGTGAAATTCTATTAGATTTATATAATATATAATTCATTGCGTATTTTTTCGAGAATGGAGCCCCAGCTTGTCCTTAGATGCAGAGTAAAGTAAAAGTATCGGAAACAGCTAACATCTTGAGTGTTTGGGGAAAACCAATAATTGAATGGCGTGGTGCTTACGCCAGCAGGCTGGCACCGTGTATCTCATCCCGTTCAGATTGACTCGTGTCTTGTCCATTTCTCCTTGAGACTTTTGTATGAAGCATCCAACTTGATATGTCTGTTGATTCATGATGTGTCTGAGTGCATGGCCTCGATGAATATTTGGCCTTCCTTAAAAGGGCACAGACCAGCAATACGAGTTTTGTCCTATGCAAAGGTGTGTCCGGTTCATGGCGACTTGGATAAGATGGTCTGGTCCTTTCTTTTCTTTTACCTAATGATGTAAATCAAGTAAAACATTAGTCTCCAAATTTGTCGTCCTTCGGTGTGGACTAGTTTCATAGATGACTTTAGCAACTCCGAACCCTTGGCTAGATAGAATTAAACTGCAATTGCATTCTGTGTTTACTAAGAGATCTATGTGACTTATATATTATTTAACATTTTTTGATGTCATTTCAAACTGGCGAACTCCGACAGGGTTCTATTTCAGCTTATTTTCTACTTTTTCTTTGTTTTACCTGTCCACACACTTTATAAGCATTTTGCATCGTAGCCTGAGCTATGTTTCCAGATTACTTATGCGCACGGTAGGGGCAGAGATGCGGCTAGAAATTCTCAATAATATTCGAGAATCTTTGATTGCTACGAAACTTTCTTGGTTTTGTCTTCAAGTAACTGACTTTAATTCGAAAAGTTACTGAAATTCTTTGACAACAGCTTTACGCATTTAGAGGCGAGCTCAGTGTTTAGGCCTATGGCAGTCCCTTCTGTGGTGATCTCGTGACCTCTACTCCCCCGTCTTCAGTTTGACCTGATGGTGTCCGCAGTTGGCTCCCCTGTCTCTCCTCCCTGATGATTAATCCTGTTATAGGTTGGGGAACAGTAGTCCTTGCTGTTATATCATTCCTCCCGAGACAATGAGCGTTAAGAAACTTCCCACGTTCTCGATAACAGCGGGTTGTTTTTCACCGTATCCTGTCAATCTATCCTTGTCAAAATCTATTCGCAGAGCAGTTTTGCCTCCTGCATTTTTTGAAGGTGGAGGCTCGCTGAACTCTGTCCCCAATTTCATCGCAGGAGTTTTACACTATTCTCTTTCTTAGGTTACCGTATTTTATAAGGATTGTTAAATATTGTTTAAAGGAGACAACGAATGGGATATACTCTGTATACCATACTACAGAAGATTGTATATCTGATGAGCTACGAAGATCAAAATTTGAGTGGGGGATTTACCACACTGAGTTGACTTGCAGCGCAAAATCCTGCTTATTAAAAAATTCACTTCAAATCAGTATACTGGTGGAACATGGACCAAGTCCAACGTTTGTTGATATCTAAGGATCTTCCTACGCTATTAAACGCTGCGGAAATAAACTTCTTGTTCGTGCATGTAATTCTATCAAAGAACATTAATAAAGATCAGAAACTTTTTATTATATGTGTGCATAGAACATGCAATTTCATTTAGCGTTCATGAAATTGCGTTAAGTGCAGTTCTGAGATTACGCATTATTATCGGAAAAAGAGCGAATTAAGTTTATTAAATTTTACTTTGCAAATCCGCTATGTGTTGGGCTATAACATTAAGTAGTAATCTTAAAGAGTTGTAATTTGTTTTATACCACTTAAAATTACGATCGTAAACAAACACATATACAAACACCCGAAAGATGCCGCCAATTTTTTTTGTCAAGCCGTACTCAGAAGATGTCCAAACATTTTCTGTCTATAAAGCAGAATCAATTAATAGAAAACTTTAAAAGGAACGGGCAGATGATTATTCGTTTTCTTCAAATCGTCATTGATATTCTGCCACTCTGCTCTGTTTTTATTATCTTAGAACTGATCATAGAAGTAACCAGATATACTGCTCCGTTATACATAGAAAAGTGAGTTCTTTCATTTTCAGCTGAAAAGGTAATCCTACTTTTAGGGAAGTCAAAAAAAATGGCCATAATTTCCCATTTTGCTCTTGACGTAATCTTCAAAAAAACTAAAGTACGCCGAGATTCGATGCCGAAATATATAATTAAAGCACTTCCTCAAGAGGTTACTTGTTATAGAAAGCTTTTTTAGATTAATCTGAGGATTGGTTTGCTTAACACTTTCCTTAACTACACCCTCCCTTATATAACTGTATTGTCTGATGATTAATTAATCGAAAACGTGCGTTAGCCTAGCTTGACTTCCTCAATCTTAGGAGTATTCATTCGGGACTTTTGTGCTGGACGTCCATTTTGCTCGGCAATGAGTTGACGTGTTTGGGTAATTCTAAAACCGTGACCCAAACAGACAGCCGCATAAGAAAGGACGTTTAAAAGCTCATTATTTTTGTAAATGTTTTTTTAAGAAATATCTTATTTTGAAAGGTTTGGTAAGCACGTGGAATATAACCCTTATCTATGGTCAATTGACTGGAGCCAGTGAAAATCGTAACGTGCTTATTTTCATTTCAAGAACCATCTAAATCTCAAAATAATTGTAAAGGAAAAAGACGGAAGGAATTGTCTCTTAGTGTACAAAAATGGTACGTTTACGATTGCATCTGACGATTTTATTTTAATCTATTAGTTACTGACCGCCATCCCTGCACGTGAGCTTACGAAATATCCTACTCCTGTGACCTTCCGATCGGTGTAATCAAGCGAAAATTCTGTCGCCGTAGTCTAGCGTAACTCAACTGATGTATAAACGGACGAAACAACTAGCAATTCTCGTGAAACCACGTTGGAATAAATACTCGAACTTTGGGCTGTTCGATTACAGCCACACATTACGTTGCACGTAATATGGAAGCATACATATCCGAACATTTTACAAAAGGATTATTTTTCAAGGTATTTCTACCTGTGCTGCTTTATTCACTCGGTGTTTTTTCATAAATAGGCTTCCCCACATTTAAAACTTTAGTGTACCTAGTACGCCCAATCTCAAAATTTTTGAATTTTCTGCAGACGCTTTTGTGCGGAGTACTTGAATTTTTTCATACACTTGAATTACTATCTGACAGGAAGGTTTGTCGACCAAACCACAACGCACAGGACACGTTTCACAAATTTTGGATGTTGACTTGAGGGGATCTCTTTTCTGCTCTGATGGTGTTCGCAGACTTTGAACCCTGTACCAGGCTTCATGCTGAGGGCAATGGAATTAACTCTGCACCCCGCAATCGGCTAATTCTCTAGCCGACAGCAAGCAACCGTTCGTCGACACACATTCATCTGGTGAAGAATACTGTATCCATAGCATCGAAGGGAGGCTTACTACACCGTGAGCCTGGGGTGGCCCTTGCCCATCCAGAATATCAATAATTCAACGAGCTGCAGTTTTTTTCTCCTGAAAAGTGATTGGGAGTTTTTGTCACCGGCAGCTCGATCTTCTACTATAAATCCCTTTGGATTTTGCCTGTAAACTGGTAAATTTAAATTTAAATGAATTAAATTATGTTCTCATCTTTTAGCTAGGTCAGGTCTGGTTTATTGAAGGAAATATGGGGAAACGATTTCAGCCCCCTAATGATAACACAGCGGCTAAGAAATGTATTAGTAGGGCAGAAATTTTCAAGAGTTCGAGAAGCGAGCGGCCGCTGGCTAGTCGGAAAGCATAAACATACACGACTACTTAATAATTTCAAGTAATATACGCACATGTGTTAGTATTCCTCTCGTGCTTCAGCCTATTGTCGATGCCAGCTGACACAAGCCAGTGAGTGGAACTGAGCAAAAAGAGCAGACAGTGAAAAAACTCATTAAGCCTTGTTTGGAAATTCTAGAAATTTGAATTCCATTTAAGAGATGGTAAGGAGAAAAAACTGTTACCCGTGGTGGGAAACTATATGCGAAATAGGACTGTTCTAATACTGAGAATGAGTGAGGCAAGATAGGGAGAGAATATCGTGGATATTGCTAGTACCCCAAGGATCATGCGAGGAGAAGACTGCAAGGGTCACAAGAACATCAGCAAATTGTGGGGATACGATCATGATGCGCCCTTGCTGATTGCCGTCAGGGAAGCAAGACAGGAAAATACATCGTGGGCTTTCTTACTACGATTTTGGGACCATGAAGGTCGAGAAGGTCGTCACCGAAATGTTGGAGATACGACCATGCTATTCAATTGCTGATTGAAGAGCCTATCCAGAAGGGGACGAAGGCAAAAGAATTAACCACGATCGTCAACAACCCATTAAGGGTTGACATAAGGGAAAACGGTAAAAGGATACATAGACTATGGCTGACGAGCTCGTCACAGTGCGCCTAGGTTGTACAGAAGAGACCACAAATTCATTAGCCTTTGAGCAAAAACTTCACCTTATCACAGTGACAGAGATCTGGTTGACTGAATAAATAAAGATCAGTACCGGAAGGTACCAACTTTGCTGTTGTGCCATATTTCAACATATAGGAGAGGGCATATTATTTAGCATATCTAATTAAATATCTCGCTGTTATGGGGAAATTTCCGACGTAGCGCTATAAAATAAGAAATGATTTCATGCAAAATGGGGTCCGGTGATTGCATGAACTTATGTTTTGCCTACCATCTAGAGCGAAAGCGCCGACGGAGAATTACTTAACTCATTGAAATTTATATGCAAGTCAGTAAACTGTACACTCCTGTGCTCCTAGAAAATGTCCGCAGCCAAATCATTCGACTATAAACTACGCTCGTTTCACTGGACGAATATCCAATCCAACCCATACCGTTCAAAAGCAGGCTTGTAGAAAGCGATCGATGTGGCTGTTTAACTCTCGTTTTTCGTAAAAATGAACGACCTATAAGTGAAGTGAGCTCACGGTCGTCGTTTGTCGTAAGTGAAAATATTGCCTTTGCCTGTGTGTTTGCTCTGCTTTCTCCACAATTGAAGATTATCTAAAAAGATGATATGTACGCAATGAGGCGTGCCTCTTTGGGAAAACGTCGTTAGTAAACGCGAGCGATAACGAAAAATTCTGGTAGTATTTCCTAGGCGTTATACAGTTTGCAGTCAAAATCTGGTATTAAATTATAAGACCGTGTACCCGAACTCACTTGCTCAATTCGAAGGTAAAAACAATCATAAAAAGGAAAGAGAAGCAGTGGAGAATTACTTTGAGCTGGAAGATCCCATATCATTTACCGAAGAGCAAAGAGCACCCAAATAAACCTCGTCAGAAAATACGAATTTCTAGATTTCCTTTCGGATCTGACGGGTAGCAGAGTCCGTGCTGTGCCCCAGGACGTTTTATGAAGGCATCAGCCGTAGGAGGAAACACAGAGATAAAATTTAAAATTTAAAGGATAGCCCCGGAAATATATTAACTGTTTCAGCTTTTTCATTTGCGGTGGAATTCACTGAAGACAATCCGGAATTTGAAAGGGATCAAGATAATAACAGCACATGTTTATTGACAAAGTAATAGGTTTTCTAAATCAACTTAAATCAGACAGCACATCTGCAGCGAATGCAATCCTGACCGAGTTGAGGGTTCAGGGAGAACAGGGAGTCTGCCTTTGCAGTGGAAGAAAACGGACATATTTTCTCTTATATAAGAGTGGTAGCACGATGACAACAAGCAGCTTGAGGCCTATAATCTTGATATGCCCTGCCTGTATAACAGTTGATGTCCTTGTAGAGTGTGCTATAGTACAACTTTGTGATAAAGATGACGTCTTATAGAATTTTCGGCATCGTTGGTAAAGTTTACGGCACATTCGTTCGATCTCCCGAAGAAGATGACGAACGGGTGTAATGGACATGGCTCGTAAAAAAATCTGGTCTCTAGGAAGTGCAACGTCCCACAACGAAGCTAGAAAAAGATCTCAAACACCAATCATATAAAACAACTGGGAAGCCTTAAAATATTCTCTATGTGATAAAAGCAGCCATGGTGTCATTTTACTTTAGTTTGCAAGACAATGCAGGGGTTTGAGTTAGGGCTCTGCCTTGAGAAAATGCGTCAATGAATCTGCACCTGATGATCTCCAGTATGGACATCCACTCTGAATTCTCTCCGCAGCAAGTAGTGAAACAATGGAATGCTCTTTCTGGATCAGTCGTGGAGGCGACTTCCCTACAGTTCTTCAAAAAATGTTTGGAAAATTATGTGCCCTTTGTGTTCCCTGGACAGTCTGAACCCGTACTCAATGTCATGTTAACGATAGACAGGAGCCCAAATTGTGTGTAGACCGACAACAATCAAGGCCGACAGTCATCGAGAGCGGAGTCCTTCAAGGTTCAGTATTCGGACCGACCCTCTTTCTT
>UYRU01042153.1:9059-20033 GCA_900617775.1 Dibothriocephalus latus | reverse complement strand
ATTTGCGAAACGTTTAAAAAAAGCAGTCTAGTGTCAGTTGTTTTGGAGGAAAATTCACTAACAAGTGATCTTTGATGTCCTTTTCCAGGTACCAAAAATCGTCGAATTTTGTGAAATCTGATGCCTGTATACCGCGTCCCAGAGCGTAGAGTACAGCTCTCATCTGTGCAGCGGTGGGAACTGGCTCTTCGTCCTCCTCATCATCAACAACTTCTTCATTTGCTTCTCTTCCATTCTTCACTTCTGCTCAAAATCTTCCTCGCTTATTTCACCAGTAACTTCAACATCTGCATCGAAGTCCACCCAGAGGGATGAGACTCTTACTCTATCTTGTTGGCAAACTGGGCTTTGTAGCCGGCGACTGGACTTATTAGCCGGCGGATTTTGCTATGTAAAATGCCGTCCCATGATTTGGGCTTAATACGCGGCTGGGCCTATTAACCATGGGCTTAATAACCGGCGACTACTGTATTTGCAAGTGTGTGAGCTCAGTTTACTGTGTGGGGGAAACAGGTCTAACATAACTTGCTTGAGAACCATTTACATACAAGTAACAAAATATAACAACATTTCCCTCATCTAACTGGCCAGCAAGAAATGGGATCGATGAAGTGCGATTTCTTTGTCAGTTTTGCCATGAATTCTCCCTGCTTGATCATCTTGTCTCTCGCGCTAATTAAATAAGAAAAACCCTGCGAACTGTTTCAAGATGAACGTGAATGGAATATTCCATTGATTGCGTTATCCAGCAGCGGCAAGCCCAACTGTTCTCTATAATACGAAAAATTGCAGAAAAGGAAAATTAATTTGACATGGTAAACTGGCAGGCATGTAAGTTTTGTACAATCTCCCTGAATATCTCCCGGTCGGGGGAAACCGTGTAAACAGCAGAATGAATTAGTGAAAAAGGACGAAAACGAAATTCTAAGAACGTGCAATATTTTTCTGACATTAATCGGGAAGTTAGTGTATGTCGTCTCCTGCTAATAAGTCGTCCGTTTGTGGCTTAAACTGTTGAAAAATATGACGAAGCACTAGGCATCTGGTGCGTGTACAATATTTTTGAACATAGCGTTACATTATACTTGTATGCGAGGCATTTCATTGAGTAGTCTTTAGCCAATAGATTTTCTATCTCCATGCATTAAAATCCTGCCACCGATCACACAAAACTCGTTTGATTTGGCTGAGGCACAGACTTGGAATAATTGATTAAATCCGTACAGGTACATGAAAGACATTGCCGTTTCTAAAAAATATCAAAGCGGAGCATTTTTTTAAACTTATCGACCGCATACAGACCTATTTTTGCATGCCTTGCTACGATTAATGATTAATCGACTATGAAACCATCAAAATATAAATTTAAAAGCGCTCCTCTATTTCAAATTCAACTCACAGACGTAGAAGGGAACAATATCTATTAAACTAATTTGCAGCAACCAGATGCTGGACGGGCGGAGGGAGAAAACTTCAAAATTCTGATATAAACGGATGCGAATATGTGATATTTACTAACCGAAACGAACGTCAACACCCATTCCTGGACAATGTGTCAGGTAGAAACCTTTTATTTACTTATTGCATTAAGATCAATAGCATGCTAAAAGGTGGGGCGGACATTATAAAGAATCAAACACCAAAATTGAAACGCAATTTCCTTCGTCATCAGTAGCGTAAACTGTTCTGATTTTTACGAAAGTTTGAAAAAATCACGCTTACTGATGTTGAAGTTTATGTTATCACTGGCGTTACGCATGATTGCGAAAAATAGGGCCACCAGAGTCCTTGGCACACCTTGTAGTTAAAGAATACGAGGTTTACTTTAAATGTTGACAATGTAATCCCAGATTCAATATGTTTTTGTGTGACACATTCCCAATAATACTAATTTATATAAATATCTTTCCTTGTCTTTCCTTAGCCCCAAGTTGCAGAAGTTTAAACATGGGGATTTCTCTTTTGAATCACACAAAATTAATATTTTTACAGATTACACGTGTTATATTTTACGTAAATCATACTTGTGACACAATTTCACTAAATTACAACAGTTTCTAAGAAACAAGTGAAACATCTGATCAGCATAAGGGAGATTGTGCTAGTTTATGGCATTATTGTCGTTTCACGGAATCTGCTTTTTGTCTCATTGTACAAAGCAATACTGTGTCTTGTCGATTAAAAATGAATTGTTAGATATCTTGTATAGCGTGCAGATTGCCTTAACTTAACAGCAGCCGATCTTCCGACGCCGTCAAAAGGAACACGCTGCGGCATTTCCATGACCGCATCAACTTGATCTTCCCAAATATACACTCTGCGAGTAAAGGAGAAAAAGGATCAGCAGCTGCATATGCTTAGTGTACCCGAAATACGTGTTTTCAAGGCCGTAAACAGCTGACATGTTTCATATCTTGTCTTTTTAGCCAAATCTTTCTTCATGCATAATTTGACTTACCGACCAGTCCCTCAGATTTAGGTAGGCATCTTCTCCGTCCCTTTTCAACTGGCTATTTTATGTAAATTTCCTGTTATCGTATTCGATTAAACTAATTAGTTATATGGTTAAGTCGATATTTTTTCGGTTAAATCGTATTGTCATTACGGCCACATTATATATGACCGAGAGTTTGTAAGGTTTTTTTTAGTGAATTTCCAGACGATTTTTTGCGTTCTGAGGAAACGAGGATGGGGAATGTTTGCTTAGAAAAAGAAGGTAGAATGATATCAAAATGCTATTGCAGGAAACTGGTTTTTTTTCCGCAGCGGCTGACATTAGCTTTTCAAGCTTGCAGAGACATAGAGGGGCTTTTTAAATCAGACAATTGAAAAAATGGAGAACAGAAGTCAGACTACAAGTTGAAATTGCCAATGTCTCTAACTTCATAAATAGATGATAAGCACACACACGCAGGAAGGAAGGGATGCTTTTGAGCAAACGTGACTCCAAACCACTGTACTGGATTTGCCGTTTTACTACAAAAATCACTATTCAAGTGATCGCATCCTCTTCTTCTAAGTCTTATGCCTCCATATCTGGGTTACTTTACAAATATATTGATTTTTAAATTGACGAAAAAACATGCAAGATGTAAAACAAAAGTGACAAGTGGAAATTCAAATAAGTTAAGTGAAACACGAATGCGCAATATTTATGTTCGGAGTTTGGAAACTCTTTGGATGTAAATTTCCGTCGTTTTGCTTGCTCAGTGTTCATCGTATAAAAAGCTTATATCTTCAAAGAGGCATAGAGTTTTAAGTTCACTGTGGATAAATGTTTTTGGCTAATGTGTTCTGGACTAAAATATAAGCGCAGAAGTGAGTTTTTTAAATTGAATCCACTCCATCTTCACTTACTGTTTTTAAAAAATGGAACAAATCAAAATTGAGAAAATTTGGATGATTGATTGCGTCCATAACACACAACGCAGCATTGATTTTGGCAAGATTCAATTACTTCTAAATTACATGTGCAATAACAAAAGTGACACTTTCTTAAGATAGCAAGAAACATTATGTCTGAATTTCTTGTTAAACAATTTACTACCTATCGTGTATCACTGTAAAAGTCATTATTCGGGTGTCCCTTTGAAAGACAGAGAACTTAGTATGCAAATTTTGTTGCAGTTTAACAAGAATATCCATATGGGCGGGATGATGCATTATTTCTGCCTAATAGTGAAATAGTGTCCAGTTTAAAATAGCTTGTTATGAACAAATAGACATCTTGATACCAGCGATATGTTTAAATTTATGAAAGCTGCCTATAAAACAGTACCAAACTATTTCCTGCTACAACTGTTCAATCTGTAGTAGCATATTCTGATGTCATACGTCGGACAACTCTTAATTAAAAAAAAGCCGAATCGTAGTAAACCGGTCAACAGCCTGTTAGAACAATGCAAACAATACTTACTTCTTACATACTGTTAGCTCAAACATGAGGCATAGTTATGAGAGTGCAGGTTCTGTAGTGTTATCAGATGTCTGTGTTTTAATCTTCGCTTTATCAGTTCGCATTGGCGCTTCGTAGTGTTGATTATACATGCAAAATGTTTTTATGCTGAAATAGAAGTTCTTCCTAGACTCAACTGAAAACGCTGTATTGTTTGCAACATGTGCTGTGAGTGGAACTTTAAAAGATTCTCTGCGTTACACATAACTATATTATAATATGCATATAACAAAATGTATGCTTCCTGTTCTGCAGCGCCGAGTACAAAGCCCGCTACATTATTGTGAATGGTTCTCATATTCTAAGTGTACACTAAGCTCCAGTAAACAAAAATAATAGCAAACTGGCTTTCTAGCAATGTGGGAGTTCATCGTAAAGGTCTCGTTTGCCAGTTAGATTACTTTGATATTTCTTCCTCATCAGCTTATTATTATGGCAATGTGAATAGTTAAGGTGCAGGCTACGTTTTTGCTAATGTTAAAAATGGATTATTTATGAATCCAGACCACCATATTTGAGTCATCAAGCAACTGTATATAATTTTTCCGCGACTTTCAGACAGCCAATCAGTCATCTTTTAAGTTAGACGAAGAGACTTGTTAATTAATACGGACAAAGGAAGGTAACGATAGATGGAAAACGGCGCCAACTGCTTCGAGCCTGCTTTGCCCAACGCCTGTTCGTTCTGCGTGAATTCCTAGATAGTGTTCATTGTTTTAACTAGGACTGCACTAAATGAAACTGCGGATTAAATATAACCCCGATTTATCTAAAAATAGCATATATTATGGTCGAAGTCAGAAAAGGAAATAATAATTTATGTCATGAACAGAAAGCAAATTTATAGACGATCGGTTTCCATGATTTGTAGTCAGTTGGTTTGTGGGTGACTTAGAAGCCTTTTAGTTGTCTTTTAGGCAGTGTTAAGAAATTTGGCGGATGAAAGCTAGTGGTTGGTTAGGCAGGGAGAGGGGGAGAAGTAGCCTGATAGAGAAAGGGAGTGGGAGCGGGCGAGTAGTGGACATACCTGTTACGCGAAGGCGTCCTGGCGTGGAGAACTGTTGTCTTCTGTGGCTTTCAGACGCGCTAATGTAGGGCCGTCGACTGGCAAACCAACACCTGTCAGATCACACAAAACACTTGCCACAGTGGAGGCGAACGGCAAGGGGCAGGCGTGCCTAAATAAAGTAATGAATGTTTTATCTGTCTCAAAATTGTTGCACAGTAATAAATGCGCACACATATAAAACAAAACGATATGTTGCCAATAAGGTCGAACTAAAAATAAGTAATCACTTCGAAAAGTAAAAATGAATAATTAGTAACTGTGAATCGCAGCCTTGTAGACTGTGTTGTTTTAGTTGATGTTTCTACAGTTTGGCGTGGCATATTCCATTTGCGTAGCTGGGAGATGTCACAAAATCACGTAATATTAATCAACTACCACAAAATCGCTCACATCTGGTTGAAAATTTAATGCTTTCGCAGCTGCAATAGTCAAATGAAGGCTAAACGAAAATGGTTCGTTTTGCTTTCATAGGTCCTCGTGTTCAAATTTTAAATTCATGTGTTTCCATTTTATGGAGCAGGAGAGGAAATACAGGTTGGTGCTTGGTCCATCAATTTGTTTTCAATTTACCGAATTGACACCGTCTTAATCTATTGACAGATATAGGACGAGGAGGTAGTCAGATGAGATCCGGGACAAGTGGGGCTCACCGAAAACAAAACGTGAAAATAGAAATTATTTATGCAGTCTAAAGGTTTGTCTACTGCAGTGGTTCGATTTTAAGTTCATTCGAGACACTTTTCTTATAGACAAAAAGGGGAAATGGAAAAGAAAACTTGCGAAAAACGATGAATCTGCAAATTAAGCTGATGAGTGTATTTTAATGGAGGTCTGACAGGTTCCCGACTAACCTGGACGAAAATTATGTGATTGTCAATAAAATACACTCAGCTCTGAAACAAAATCTCTGAGCTACTACAAAATACTATTGTTAATACAGCAAAATTGCGGTTTATTCACGTAATAAAATTCGTAAATGAGTCAGAAAATTACTCACAAGCTCCTTTTTAGTTGTAGGGGGAACAACTGCTTTACTCGGCGAAAAAAAGGATAAAGAGTCGCAGAGGAATTGAACTGTGTTTGCTTATTATTCCTGTTATTAAACCTGTAGATAGGAGTCACCTATTTCAAACCTATTGGAAATTCTCCAAGCGGTTGACTAATCACAGTCACAAATGCAATAATAAAAGTCTGATTTCAAAGCAAAACAAATAGCACAGCCTCCCATTAATCCTAACCTTAGGCCTTACTCAAAACTTTAATCCTATGGTTAACACGAATAATCAAGCATAGCCGTTAGCCGTAATATAACTTTAAAAGTAACGCACAGGGTACTTTCTAACCGTTACTCTAATACATCATTAATCAGTGAAGCGTTCAGGACATTTTTCGAGACGACGGGTGACTAAAAGTCCATCTCAGCAGAATGTACATAAATACGACAGAGGTCACGCAGATATGAAGAGGTGTGCTGTATGGTAAAAAAACTGAAACTGAAGTAATAAGATAAAAAAGATTAGATGGTACGTTTACTCGCTGCAGAAAAATCTTCTATGTTTGCTGCTTAAAATGCAAGATTTCACTATAAGACAAAAAATCTGAATTGTAGGCTGTCAAACATTACGTACAACTACAAGGGAGCCTGGAATGACTATTGCTTGCTAATTAGGCATAATCCTTTAACAATATCAAAACCCAGTAGGTTCACCATTGGCGGCTCGGACCAGCGGCCTATTGATTAGACCTAGGACGCTAGCTCAATGTCTTGCCGGTTTAGATCGAAAATATTGGCAGTCGTTTTGGAACGCCCGCCGATTGTGTTACTCTAATCTGCGTCTGATACGTCCTTCTTTTTTCTAACGAAATAAATGCGAGTTGACACGAGAATCCGTTTTACAGAGAGGAAGTTGGTATGAAGTCGCCTGTTTTGTTGCAAACGCTATAGGATTTTACTAAAAACGACCCTGAACTTGAGCCCCAGTCGATAGTACTTCTCTTGATTTCCTTATTTTTCACAGAACGTTTCCGAAACATATGATAAAAATTGAGTTTAATGTAACATCAGACTTCACTACTAGTCTTTATACAATACAATATTTTATACTTACAGCCTAGCTGAACATCTGTCACGTATAATTCCAAACTCTGTGCGTATCCAACAAAAAAGATGGAAACATTTTTTGATCGGAGACGAATCAGAACTAGCCAACTAAGTGATATAGTAACACTCAGTATGGTCTGGTGGTAACGTTAGAAAAAGAACAAAAATACATCACAACTTTCTTCAGTTTTATGATTGGCCTGCTTCAAGCACAGAAACAGACATTTTAATTTGTAACCTGTCATTAATTTTTTAATGATTTAAATAGCTTTTGCCTAATTTTAAGCTTCGAAAATGTGGAAAATTGAAACTTGGCGAATGTTTCGTTTTTGTCAGTCATTTGCTCTTTCTTGTTTCCCTCACAGAAGCACACATGTTGCGTCCTGGAGGCTTTGCCTGAGAAAGGACCAGAAACAGGACCAGCACAATGCTTCCGTATGCCGCCTGTTTTTCTCTCTCAACCACACACAAGCGGCAGGGGCATTCGCATTTATGAGGCGAGTAAACGGAAACAGCTGCGCACGTGTAAAAAACGAAGACTAGCGAGGTAGTATATTCGCACAAAAGCAACCCGGAAAAGGAGCTTTATTTCTGAGCTTCCGCGGGATATGGTGAAATGCTTGCTGGCATTTTTCCATAATGAATTTGTCGGGCTATTCAAATGGAATTTTGTCAGATGTGTTTTACTGTTTATAACTAGGGAGACTAAAGTCATAGTTTCGCAGGTCTAGCACAGAATTTGATTGTTTGACAAATAGTCAACGCGAATTATTTTACTTAATGTCAAACAGTATTTTTATGTAGAAATTCCTACTCTAACTCTGCCTTGCTCATGGTGATTTTTTGAGTATCCAATTGACACTGTGCATTTAAAACTACTAAGTACACATGAAAGGAAATTATCCACTTAATAACCCATGTCCTTTCGCGTCTTTTGGTAAAATTCAGCCATGTGATGGATATGCTAACTAACATTACGTTCTAACAACAATTAAGGCTGTAAACGACGACAAGTATTTGTAAGTTGAAAAGAATGCGTCAACTGTTGACCAGAAGTAATCCCTTATCAGCAGTTTGTGTCAACAGTTTTTTGTCGCACAGTACATGTGCGGACTCCTTTGGTCCAATCAACCTTAAAGAAATGACTAGAACTAATTCAATTATAAAAATACGCCAGCCATTACTCAGATCGGATGTGTCAGCATTTAGTTTTCAAACGTTTTATAACAGATGGTGAATGATGAATTGAATGCAAGAATTCCCCTTGAGGGCTGCAGCAGTGAAGTGATTTTATAATGTGAATTTTAGAAGAACAATCTACTCCTTGTTCATTCCTTAGTTTCTATTCTCCTGCTGCAAAGACTTTCATTCCAAATCAATGTATGGTACTTTGTTAGCGAGCGCACGACTATAAAATGTTAGCGCTGAGGACTTATTTCTCCAAAGACCTACGCCCCGGAAGGTTGGGCGGAAGAATCTTACCAGTCATTCAGTCTTTCAACAATAGCATACGCGATACACAAGAAATAGTGATGAACAATGCTTCCCTTCCCTTCTTTGACTGTTAAGCAAAGGACGCCTTTCCGGTATTTCTCATCGCAAACGACCAAAAACCGGAGGATAGTTCTTCGGCAGACTAAAGGGCTGAAAATGCTGAACATGATTTAACCGAACCACTTCATAGATGGATTTCGGAACCCATTATATTTCGAGCAAAACGGATAACTTCTCATTCTTAACAAATAGGGTTATATTTTGCATAATTTCGTATCAAATACTGTCAGCTTGTAAGTGGAATAAACTGGTTTAATGCTGATCCGCACTGAGGAATAATCTCTAAAAATATACAACCTTTAGCCAACGGCTTTCAAAAAAATATTGTCGGATCTCCAGAATACGCATACCTTTAAGGGAAAATAATACTATCGTCCTCGTGATAAATTCAGAAAAATTTCAAATCGTCAATATGTTAACATTTCACACGCAAAAACCATTTCTCTTATTTAGCTTTTTTGGTTTAAGTCATTGATTAGAAATGAGCCACTGTACGTTTAATTAAAAACCTATTGTATACAAGTCTTGAGTAGAATTAGCAGAAGGTGAATTTGTCGCCGTCTGATTAGCTCGATTTCAAAGGATTCATTAGCGCACGCCCAAAGCAATCAAGCAGTGTGCATAGCCTAGGTCCACCTTGTTTGTGGCTTTCCTTGATTTTTCTGGAGATGCGTGTTACTTAAACTTTCCTGGTAGAATTGCGAACTATTTTACTACTTTTTAAAAGGAGGTTCCCATGAAATGCTTTGCTTGCAGAGACACCCTGTCTAAAAAGCGGGAGAATTGCGTGCTAACGGGACTTTAGGTGTCGGAGACTCCATAATAATCCGTTTTTTATTGAAATTATCTTTTAACCTCATGAGACGGCTTTTAGATTTAGATTATACATTATTTCCCGTTCTTCTATTATCGACACCCAAAGACAACTTGAATTACAAGTGTCCACTTGTATAAAGCTAAAAATGTCCAGGCCACTTCAGGGATATGTACAAAATTCTAACTGTTCTTTATATATAGAATACCAGTATGAGCATTTGCTAGTATTCCTTTATTTAACTTGGAGAATCAAAATTAAGTTCTTGCGTCTTTTACCGATACCAATACCAATTTATCATAAGGTTCTAAAAACACTGCAAATAACCCATTCTTTTGCACAGCTTATCATGAAATAGCCTGCTGTTTGCAACAGTATAGCGTCCTCCAAAAAGGCCTGACTATATCCTTGGTTCAATGGACTGATATGATATTAATGATTAATGCCCAGTTTTAAAAAGAAGACGCATTTAAAATTAACGAATTAATTGTTTCTTTTCAAATTGTTTCGAAAAATGCGCTGGCTGCTTTGTGATAATAATAGCAAAAAAGACAACTCAGGCTGTGTGGATTTCAAGATGAGTAATTTAACTTCATTGTGTCCTTAGAAGTTTACTACCTAAAGAGCACTGCGTTTTGACGCTAAATGATTACTAATGGAGCAAGTACAATCATTTAAACAGCCAAAGCAAAAACTTTCAAAGAGGAAATTTGCCGAGTTAAAGAAAAGTTATAAAAACCTGCATTCAAACCCTATACATGCATGTAGAAAGAAAGCTCGTAGGAAAATGAAGTTTTACTAGTGAATTTTTGGGCTGATGGCACTAGCTCGCCGTCAGACTGCAACCCCCTGGGCACGTGGCTCACGATCCAAGCGTTCACACCCCCGTCAGTTGCAGCAACCTATCGTAAGAGGATTCGCGTCACCCTAACCCCCACACCCTCCCCGCTGTTCGATGTAAACTGTGCCCCAAACCCTCTATTGGGACAATCCCAGTCCTCACTTTCATTCCGTCTGACGAAGAGTTAGTGTCACCAGCTCGAAAATTCACGAGAAAACTTCATTTTCCAAAGAGCCTTCTTTCTACATTTATCATCTTGGAATGCGTACTACATCAGTTATTCACTATACATGTATGTCTATGTTCAGTATGTCTACAAAGAAAAATGCAGACACCTCGAAAATCCCGAAAGCTCATTATTTCTAACTGACCGTATTGTACGAAATTTTACACTTAAATTCTGCGTTTGACAATGTATAATGTTTTGGTTTTAAAGGAATTAATATATGATGTTTTTTTACAAAATGGCTTTCCCTTGACTAGCAGGTAGCTTGCTAAATGTGCACTCGAGGCTTGAGCTCGCGAATTCCGTTAACAATCGGTGAAGTTTCATGGAAGAGTATCAATATCTCACGAACTAAGCGGAAAAGACAACGAGCACGTGACCCAATGATTAGGGTGCTAGATTTTGATCCGAAAG
>UYRU01042150.1:20296-31022 GCA_900617775.1 Dibothriocephalus latus | reverse complement strand
ATGTAACGTAAGGTCCGGTTTGTTCGTGCTCGAGCAAGAACGCGGAAAGATGCGTTGCTGTCAAAGGATCGACTACTGTCTAGTAAGTTTTTTGTAATGGATGACCGTGATTTTTTTGTTTTGTTGTTTTAAAAGCCAAGCAGGCAAATGCTCCGCAGCCCAAATTTAAAGTTGACATAACTATTGACCATTTGCCACGTTAACATGACCTTGCTACTATCGATTTTGTGAAACTTCGAAATGATGTGTTCTCTAATTGTTTCGTTATTCATGCACAGAGAGGACGCAGACGATAAGCTCTCTCGAAATTTATTTGCACAAATAACTACTGCTGCTTAAGTTTGCTTCAAATTTACTGTTATTCCATGCAAGGTGAACTTGGAACCTGTCCCGAGGTAAACCATCTGTGTTTGACATGTTTCTAGTACAGATGTCAGACTTCTAAGACATATGTCTAGGAGTTCCTAACCACCAATAATTTAGTTTTCAGAATCAGCCATGATGTACTGATAAACGATAATAAGCAGTAAAACTTTCAGAATCTGCCATGGGTTATGCGAAAACGACGGCCAAATTTATTGTGTGAGCCTAGCGTTTTTTCGCCTAGATATGATCGTCTTGGGTGGGTAAAAGTACTTTCACTGGAAATCCTTACGATGTCAACACATTGAGCGACTTTAACCTGTGGTCCAGAACCTTTATATAGGTTGTTCACTTGGATGGCATTTAAAAAAAAATATCTAGTGATTTTTGAAGATTTCCGCTTTATATTTAAACGGCTGAGGCTACAGTAGAATTTTTGGGGAAATCTTGGTGAGCTTCACACCATGAGTTTAATCACACTTAGATTGATTTAACTCACGGTAAGAAGCGTGGCATTCGTAGCTCAAGGGAGTAGAGCTTTGACTTGCGTAGAAGGTCTTTCCCTCCTATGTGGGTTTGAATCCCGCTGAATGCCGCGTGTTTCTTCACAAATGGGTCAACTAAATTAACCAAACCTGTAAAATCTTTTTAATAGCTAAGTCAACCTGGTAATCATTCTGGTGGATTCTAGATGATTGCTTAGGAAATCCTGCTTGTGGTAATCATTCTGGTGGATTCTAGATGATTGCTTAGGAAATCCTGCTTGGGTAGTAGTCATTCTGGTGGATTCTAGATGATTGCTTAGGAAATCCTGCTTGGACTGTCAGCTTGTTGTTCCGTATTGGTGACATTCTGGTGGATTCTAAATGATTGCTTAGGAAATCCTGCTTGGGCAGTCAATTTGCTGTTCTGTATTGATGGATTTTACTCGAGCGGCAAGTTGGGCGGGTAATATCGTTTCAAGTGTGATTAAACTCACGGGGTGAAGCGCGGCATTCGTATCTCAAGTGGGTAGAGCGTTGGCTTGCGTAGAAGGCCTCCCCTCCTACGCGAGTTCGAATCCCACCGAAGGCCGCTAGTTTTTTTTTCAAAGTAGGGTCAAGTAAATTAACCAAGTCTGCTAAACCTCCCAAATAATTGTAATAGTTTTAATTTTGTCATAAGAGGGAACAACTTAGATTAACAGATGTAGAAATTAGTACATTCAATTGCGCGTATCAAAACTGCACAATTAATTCTCCCTGACGAGTAGGTCTGGATCCTGACTGCACGAATGCTGGTCGTATTTGCCGTGTGGGCGTGGTATACACTCTGTGTGGGATTAAACTGCTTTTTCTGAAAAAAGGAATGTTAGATGACCAAATTTTGCGTCTATCCTCTGTGGGCAAACGTCATATTTACTCTAGCCATCCTATAAAAAGATATCTTTGAGTCTATCTACATAAATAGAAATGGCCTGAAAGTAGGGATTAAATTAACTTTTCCTTGCATTCACAAAATGCCACAACTTGAAAAATCCTTTAGGATATAGCAGATTTGGCACTTTTTCTGTTCAAGCATTACTGAACTTCTTCAAAAATTTGAACTCTATGAAACCTGGTAATCCCTTGCTTTAGATTAAAACAGAAAAAAACTACGTCGTCAGTTTTCCAAACTTATCAGCTTCGATTTTATACCGGATGAAATAATTGTCTAGAGCTGAAGACGTGAGCTTTATAATTTAATAAACTACTAAGATAACTGAGACTCATTTTATGTGGATGGCGTCTTAAAAAGCAGCATCTTCTTATCTATAACTTAGATGAAAGTAGCGGTAACCTCTCGCCACAGGTGAAGATTTTCTAGAAATCTTTTTTTTGAATTTCGTGGGAGAGAAAGAAAGTGAAAAACGGAATGGCAGTTAGTGATTGTTTCCCGATAAAAACTTTACGGGCTAATCCACTTTGGCGAGTTTGTGTTGCTGGGCATATCGATGGGTTGATATTTTTATCTCCATCTGATCAACATATCTGGCATAATGACTTTTTTCCTCGTAGTGTTCGCTGGTTTGTTTCCGAGAATTTTCATTTCAGCAAATGACACTTAACTTAATCTAAGTACACAAAGAGCAATAGAAGTGGCGATAGTCACTGTAGGAAGTTCCGAAACTAAAAGACTGCGGGTTCTGGAGAGCATTCGCACTTTTGTAATTAATTTTAAAAATGGTTTGCGTAAAATGCTTTTTGTCACCCAAATAAGCACATTCGTTATCAGTCATTGCTGATCTTTTTGAAAAAATCTCTCCAGTACACTTTATAGAAAGGGATGTTTGCCTTATAATTAGTAGACACTGTAGCTAGTTTTAGATATTCTTCTGCTCAAGCTTAAAAAACGATAAGCTTATATTGCATAATCGGGTCAATAGAATGTCTGGTACAAATTTTTCTCGGTCGAATTTAGGCCTCTCGTTCTCATCCAGCAGAGTGAAGTTTATTCTTCTAATTATCACTGGATATTAAAAAGGAAAAACTTGTTTCAAAGGCTCTGATTGCTGTGGACAGACATCTGCTGTAAAGCTCTGACCTTAATCCAGTAGCTGAGAGTTTTATATCTAATACAATCTGCCGATGGCATAGCAATGATTTCGTGAGATATGAGCCTAATTTTGACGTAGCTACTGGCTTCCGACTCATAGTGCTTGTGTTAAGTGTTTTAAGTGTTCACTTTTAGAATTCATTACTTCGTAAAAAAATGATTCACCCCCTGGGTTACTAAAAAGTACTCTACAGGTTGGGGAAATTTAGAAACTGATTTCTATTAAAGCTTGATGTGAGATATAAATTCTCTATCCACTGATATTCTTTATGTAGGAAACGTCTTCTTGGATAGCAGACAAAGGTAAATTAAGCTGGCCTGATAATACTTCATTGGTCCTTGTGTAAGCTCCATTCTGTCTACAAAGACTTACGTATGAGCCATCGGATTTCGCCTCCCATTTTGTTAGTACAACCTGAAAAAAACAAAATTGTATCCAAAGCGAAAGTTATTTCCGGTATGCCTTGGCAAATGTCTGTTTGTTACAGTAAAAAATGGCTATTGACGCTGGTTTCAGCACTTTGAGGGCAGTTAGCTTACGCAATTAGACAGCCTTAAACAAATCCGAATCAGGGAAATTTAGGCAAACAATAATCAAACTTAAGCGTTGGTTTTCTAAATTTTCATTTTTTTATGAGGCAACGGCATGCACGTTTTTGCTGTCAGTATAAAAATAGCAGGGTGTAGCCAGACTGTACACGTGACACAGTTCCAGCAAATTAGCTACCGTGTACATAGTCGCGGACATTAGTTGCACTTTATAAGGCAATTAGAAATGCTGTAGGTAGTGTCTGGGATGACCCTTTGGTCTACGAACTGCATGGAAAGGTCCACTATTTTCGTATATCCAATAAAAAACTCCGCAATTATTTTTTTTAAGATTCTACTGCGTTGCATGGATCTCCGAGTGAAATGCATCGACGTCTACAGACGATTACCTTCATGTTGCGTTTGCCTGTTGAGTTAATTTCGAGGAGATTTTGCGGCTTGATTTCGAAGTTAACCACAAAATCGAATGACTAGTTTTCAGGCCATGACTCATAAAACTGATCTAAATGCACTTACGAATTTAGCTGATTTAATTATTCTGGGGTAGCATGAGGAGGTTAAAATTTTAGCTGGTAAACCCAAGATGTTTTGAAAAATCTTCCTCTGGACATGAAACGTTGTTATGGGCAATAAATGGCTACATATCATTAAAAATCCATATAATATGCACTTTCGGCAGCTAATCTGTTCATGCGGATAACTGAATGACGGAACTGGGCGAAATATACCCGCTAGACCACTTAAAACCTTGGATTGCAAGATTTTACCCTCTTAATCTTATGAAATTCCGCATTATTATCTCGTGATTTAGAAGCTAGTGCGAATAAATTTCAATTTTGGACAAAAGCCAGGAATTTAGATAAAGCGCATGATGAACGTAGGCTACTATTTACCTTCTAAAATTTGGATTTCACATATGTTTAAGAAGGAAAGGCAAAATTGGAGTAGAGTATTCGCCTATAATCATGACCTTTCCTGACTTTTGACTAAGTATTGGGATACAAAAACACAAATGTCTGTATGAACCAGGTTTCAAACTGAGAAATAAGGTCATATTCAAGTTAATTCAGGCAAAAATTACCAAATTTAAGCCATTTTTTCTAAATTTTCATTTTTTTGTTTTACAAGGCCGCAGGTTGCACGTTTTTTCCGTGAGTTTATAAATAGTGGAAGGTATGCCATCTGCATACGTCACACTTTTCCAGAAAATTAGTTACAGTTTGCTTAGTCGTGGGAATTAGCTGGACTTTATAAGGCAATTAGAAGTGCTTTAGGTATTGTCTGGGATGACCCTTTGGTCTACGAAATGCCTGTTAAAGATCCACCATTTTCGTATATCCAATAAAAACCTTTGGAATTTTTTGTTATTGTTACACTGTAGTTCATGGGCTTTCTAGTAAACTGTACCAACTTTTTATTTGGGTACCTCCATGTTGCGTTTTCTTTTTAAGTTAGTTCTGCCGAGATTTTTCAGCCAAGTTTCAGAGGTGGCCACAGAAGCTAAACACTAATTTTAAGGTCACGACTCATAAAGCTGATCTGAGCTGACCTGACGAACTAAGTCGATTTAATTATTCATGAGGAATCAGTGGGGCTTAAAATTTTATCCGGTAAATCAAAGACGCTTTGCGAAATCATCCTCCCGACATCACGCGTTGTTAAGGGAAATAACTGGCTTCATCTCACTAAAAATCCATATCACTCTCTGCAGTTAATTTGTTGAGGCAGAATATTGCATTATAAGACTGGACAATATGTAGCCGCTAGATCAATGAAAACCTTCCATGAGCATATGAAATCCCAGAGTATTATTTTGTGAATTAGAAGCTATTACTAGTGCATTTCAACTTTGAGCAAAAGCTGGAAACTTAATAAAAGCGCTTGCTAAAAAGCATGCTATTTATCACCCTGTGAAAGCTAGATTTCAGATATGTGTAAGAAAGAAAGACAAAATTATGGTTGGGTATACTCGTGGCCTTTGCAGCAATTCAGAATTCTTGGTGTGCATTGGGACTCAACAACACAGTATCTGCGCGAACAAGATTTCCAACTGAGAAGCAAAGTGTGCCTGCTAGGAAATAAATACGGTCATAAATAAGTAATCAGGCATTCCAAGAAATGTACTTTTAATAAAAGACGTTCTTTGGGACAACGAGGTAAATTTATTCCGTACGTATTCGTGATTGGTTCCCCAACTCGTCTTCGGACTAGTGAGAATGTGCAACGAGGAACTAAGCTTTAAAACATGCAGAAAAATCAATATTCATATGGGATGAGCGCTGATTAGTAGCTGTTATCTATTTCAGTCCTTATTGCTCGGCTGTCATCTCTTCCATGTTTCTTTGAGATGTTTTTGCATCCCATCCAATTCGATCTGTCGGTTGATGCATGAATTGTCGGAGCGCATAGCCTCAAGAATTTTTCGGATTTTTTGAGATAGTTCCACTCAGACGGCACAAAAAGCACATGTCGAATAATTTCTGATATATTTAATATGTCTGAAATCGTTAAAAGGCACTTGCGGAAACAAAAATAAAAGTAACACACAACCGACGACTACTTTATGCACCCAGCTTGTATATCCTAAGGATAGGGTTGGCTATCGCGATAAGAAAGAAGTCATTTACAAGATTCAGTGCGCAGATTGTACTACCCTATACTGTGGCCAAACAGAAAAGTCCGTTTCCACACGCATGCACGAGCACCAACTGGCAGTGAAGAGACGTAAACCTTTATCCGAAGTGGCTATGCATAGCCTTGATACAGGTCACAGCCTCATATGGGACTAAACACCCATCGGCGGCGTTTTCCCCTCCAAAAACGGCCAATAATTTCTTAAGGCCATACATGCCGAGTATTCATGCATCAAACGGCATGCCCAGTCTGATGAACTGTACAAACATCTCAAAGAAACATGGAAGAGACGAGAGCCGAGCAAGATGGACTGACATAAACCACAGCTGCCAATCAGCGCTCATGCCAGAAGACTTTTGATTTTTTCTGCATGTTCGAAATCTAAACTGTTCGTTGCACATTTTCTCTACTCTAAAGACCAGCTGAGGAACCAGTCTGGAAAACATACTGGGTAAATTTAGGTTGTTGTCCCAAATAACGTATTTTCTTAAAATAAGTTAGGCTATTGGTGCGCCCGTTTAAAAAGATGAGCTGTATCGCTCTGCCCCTGGGAATTACTGACTCGTGACATCTTGTATGTCAAAAATTCCGTCTGAATTTCTTTTCGGGCAAACCCTCATGGGGAGGTGCCTGTTTATGTGCTGACATGTCTGCTTGAACAAAACTATAAGCAGTAACGGAACGGTCAGTGTTTCCAGACCCCTTTGTCTCTATCTCGCGTGTATGCCTAACAGACAAAATGGCTGTTTGTTTGGCTAATTCGTCAGGGTTTAGACGTTGTTGGGGCAGCATATGTACCGGAATATACTGTGCTCTTCATTCGCATTCCTGATGGAACATTCATAACGTTCTCTAGCCAAAAAATTTGAGGATCAAAAAGGGCATGGCTTCATTTTACGGATGAAAATAGTTAATTGACGATCTCTTGGATAGCAACAACGTGCCTCGAAACAGCCATGTGCCCAAAGGATAAATTATTGTCCCTTATGCTGTGCCTCCACCGCAATTCATTTTTTCTCGCTCTCTGTGTATTTTCGGCAGGCCAAAAAGTCAATCTTTCCTCTCTGGCATTCTGTTCAAAAAGTATGTCCCGGGCCTGCTAGCTGGCTGGATGATGGCGGTATATTCAAAGAGCGCACAATAACAGAAGGGACATTACTTAGCCAGGGGGGGTTAGAGAGCAATGAATGAGTGCTCCATTAGGAACAATTATCGTCGCCCGAGCCACCCAAAAGAGCAATGCCTCGTAGCAGTACTCTTGTATGTGAAAAGTACGAGCGTTCGCCAACCAAAGAGGGACGATTAGTTGATGTCAGGATTTATACCGCCGATTTCGGATTGATAAGTGCCTTTACTGGAAGCCAAAAAATCATGGTGCCTTCTCTGAAGAACCTAGTTGGTTCTATTGTTTCAATGAGACAACAACGAAAACAGCATTCAGGGTATTCATCGCGTTTAGTACCTACCGTAGCTGAAAATGATGTCTTATGTGGCCTTTCAGAACAGGAAATGTCCGCGAAATCGTCTGCAATGCTAGTAGCTTTGGCCAAATTACAGTGAATGTTCGGTTACGTGTAGAGGTAGGTTTACGGTTCGATTTAGGTCTAAGGTTAAGGGTTTTTGTTTATGGTTAAGCCAGGCTTAGTGTTGGGATTAGGACTTTCAGATATTAAACCCTGCTACAGCTATGCGTAGCGCCGTAATTAATACCTTTCCTTGGCATCCTTATTCTCATGCCTTGTCTAGAAACCGCATACGATCCGAGCGCAGATGGTGTGAACGCACATATCCACGGAAAGACATCAGACGTTAATTGTTTTTAAAAAGACCGGGATATTCAGATAGTACTTCCAGTAAACAAAGGGAGACTGGAACGGCCATTTCTGCCTTAGTAGCTGTCGTCAGCCAGTCATACTCAGATCCAAGTGGTGTCTCACGCATACCTCGAACTCGCGACCTTTTTTATCAGACTCAAACGCCCAAAGGATTGAACTAGGAGCTCGTTGTCTTGCTGGCTTACATCAAGAAATATTGACACTCGTTGAGTAACGTTCACTAGACCGCTAACGGGACTTATCTGTCCGGCTCCGCCTAAGGCCTCGCAGGAGGCTCTGACAGCCGTAACAGCTGAGAGTATAGGCAGATAGTATTGCCCGCAGAAAGTGTCAATATCCCCTTACCTAAAACGGCAAGACAACGAGGTTGTAACTCTATGGTAAGGGCGCTAGACTTTGATCAAAAGTCGCGAGTTCGAGGGTTGAGTTGTGCACCACTTGCGACTGGGTGTGACTGGTTGAGGACGGCTAATAAGCCAGAAATGGCCATTCCAGTCACCTCTTTTGTCTTTACTGACAATAATACTATCAGCTGTTAATCCTGTCAGGGCCTCTGACGAGGCACGGCGCAGAATGGGACAGATGAGTCCCGTTAGTAGCCAGATGAATGTTCATCAATGAAACGGGAATATTTTAGTTTGGAATTGAAGGTTGCCACATCGACTGAGACTGAAATCCGTTGTGTCTTGCAACATAGCATTGTCTTTAGTAGGGACGCATGAAACAGAACTATGTGACGAAGTTTTGACGAAGGAACTTAACTGAAATTTTCATGTAATTCTAGACAACATTTCTGTAATTAAATCGTCTGAAATACACCTGAGTCAGCTGAACCCACTTCAGAGTTAAGCAGCGCAAAAACCGATCAGGAAAGGATCACCATATAACGCGTCCCTTTTTCTGCTACCGTTTTCTGCTAATGTCTCTGATGATGAATGCGCAACGGATGTCAAAATCTCAGGCGAATAAAAAATATTGTCCCAGCGATCGATTCGTCTTCTTCTTATCACCGTGTCCCACCACGCCCTATCACAGGGTCGAGGCGGGAACGGTAGCCTGTGTGTTGACGACCTAAGAGTAGCAGCAGGCTTGTACCGCACTCGCTCCTCCTCCGTCCACCCGAGTCCGGTATTAAGGCGGGTGTACAAAACCGAAAGTGGAAAACGTGCAGGTTTGTGACGGAACGGGCGTCTGTACCAAGGCGGACAACCACACCTACCCTCTCCCGCCTTCGGCATTTTTTATGTGTGCGCATTCCTGATAATGCCCACCGTGTCCTCATCCAGTCTCCGTGTTAGGCATGCTGTAAATGAACAGAACACCATAACCTTGCACATACTTAATCAAATGTAGTACTCTAAAACAAAGACGTTTTGAGACGCGTTAGGCCTTGGGACATTTACAAGTTACTTTTTTTATAAGCGTAGAAGCAATTCTGGGTAAATACTCGATCGGTTATTGGTGAAGACTTCTCTCGCAGTCCCGTCTTATATGTACTGTAAATAAAAAAGACCTTGGCCTGAGGACCGATATGAAAATGACAACACTCAGTTGTACGGCAGCCAAGCAAATAATAGTAATATACGAGGATCGGTTGAACACCTTCCCTCCACCTCTCTCGTGGAATAAACGCGTTAGAGTCAAACGTAATCTACAGCAGCCATAGGAATAAAGGCCACCATCGGTATTCTACTTATTTTCGTAAATATTTTTCTGTGAATATGTTTTAGTTGAATAATCAGATTACTATTTATAATTGTCGCAGCTTGTGGGAAAAAGTTACAGCTGCTAACACCGCGCCGTCTGAATTTTCTCGATTTCTGCTTGTGTAATATTTTTTTGTTTGGCACAGTCTGTTATGGTAACAAATGTTGCAGTTACTTGACGAAGTGCGTGTAAACATTAGGTTCAGACAGTAATTGTGACGGCTGCTTTTAATGTGTTATGTGTACAATTCAGTTATAAGGTGCCTACTTTAGAAGACTTATGTGACAATTGCAGAGCAATCGGGGGAGAATAAAAGTTTTCCAACCCAGATTTTCTAGGTAAATGTCAACAAGCGTATTTGGCCGAGTTTTTTTTTCTGGATGAGTGAATAAATGCACATGTTTTCAGGCGACACACTGTATCCCTAATGCCATTCACTTGGAATCGTTCTTGCCTAACTCGCTGACGTACGTTACACAGGGAATGTTTACGCAATGATTCTAACTGGAACTTTAGGCACGACAGCTCGTGAGACTGACCAAACTCCGACTTATTACTCCTAGATAAAACTATGCTCTCCAATTTTCATTCACATATGGCAGTTCTAATGGCAGTAATGTTCTAGGACAACAAAAGCAGGGCAGATTGGCTGAGATCGAAGATGGTTTTGTGAAAATTAATAATCTTCTACCCGTTCCGTTTAAAATTTCTCTATTCATTGATCCTGCTCTATGAAGAGAACATGTTTAAAAATCTTCCGCATATGGCGTAAAATGGATAACTGATGACATGATGTGACCTTTCATATATATATGGATATATATATGCTTGATTACGTCCCCAATTTTCGGCGTTGTTAAACATCTTACGGTTTCATAATTTTAGCACATAGCTTTCTGGAACAAAACGTATCAGATTTACAAAATAGAATTTTGCCAATACAAGCGAACATCCGTGTCCCAGGAAGCAATTGAGAAGAAGAAGACTAGATCGCTGCGACAATATGTTTGTTCGCCTGACGTCTCGATATCCGTCGCGGATTCGTCATCAGAGACATGAGTAGC
>UYRU01042147.1:19594-31062 GCA_900617775.1 Dibothriocephalus latus | reverse complement strand
CCTAGGAGAAAAATCCTTCCCTTTGGTTACGTCACCGACAAATGCAGTGGCTCATTCATGGTCAGTGCAGTGCCATCCAAAAAGCAATAGCAAGCAGCCAATACGCTCTGTTACTCAACGTTTAATGGACATCAGCTGAAGTATCAAAGAAGACCTTTCAGCAAATGTCCTGAATAGATCAATTTCACAGAACGTAGGACGGCCGAGTAGCCTATGTTTGCTGCTAATCAACTACCTGTGTTTGTTCTGATTTAGTTGTGCAATCCAGCCGCATTAGGGCAAAATATATATAGACGTCAGGGATAGCCACATGCACGCCTTTCTTAAGAACAGTTTCTAGTAATCGTTGCCAATCAGCTGATGAAAGTCTTCATTTCGTCGCCATAGCCCACGTTACGCGACATTGGCTTCAATAAGTTAGATCTTGTAGGTTATGTGAAATCCAGTTAACCCTGTCGTGAATTCCGGACACCCAATTGCACACAGCGGCCTCGATATTGCAAAAGGTTTTGAGGAGTTCAATCAGATGGCGTGAAGGTTAACTATTGAATGTGTATTGGTCGAAAGCTGTCCAGTATATAAGATGTACTTTTATTTCATTATATCAAATGCGTATGCAATCTTTGCTAATATTCGCGCATCTCTAACACATTTTATGTAGTATTACCGTAAATAATGATAGACTGTAATCCACTATATACTTAATATTTGGGAAGTCAACGTGATCCTCTCTCTTAATTGGACTTAAGCAAAAAGACCAATTTTGAATATCAGCTGACTCATATGCATTTAGAGTGGTCCATCGTAATCAGAAATTTTTACTATGCGGAAGATGTCAGCCCGTAACACGGTATCTCTGTTTTCTTTGAGTTATTGTGACATACTTCAGACATATTATGGGAAACATAGAAAAATGAAAATGATCAAGCAACAAGCTGAGTTTCATACAAGATATGAATGATTTACTTACATCTTCTAGCATTGTATACTGTCAAATATTGTTATAAAAATATATCATTCCCACCATTTCAACTTTGAAGCTAACAGATTAGACTGTACGAGGCCTTCATAGTATCAAACAAGTTAACAATTATAGATTAATAAATGTCTCACATAAATTTAAATATTATACTTGTTATATCACCAGGTGTATTGCGCACTATCCTTCATCGTCATAAGTCTTCAGAGGAGCAAACATCTTCCACTCATGGCCTTCATCCTATTGCAGGAAGGGCTCTCAAATGCTCCATATATGCTCCTCTTAGACAATTACTGCTTGAACTCTGGGGCATGCAGCTGTCTTTCAACAACAAATGCAGTGGCTCATTAAGGGTCAATGTAGAGCCATCCAAAAAGCAATTTGCAAGCAGCCAATACGCTCTGTTACTCAGCGTTTAATGGACATCAGCTGAGGTATCAAAGAAGACCTTTCGCCAAATGTCCTGGACAGATTAATTTCAGTGAACAAAGGACGGCCGAGTAACGTACGCTTGCTGCTTTTGAACAACTTATGTTTTTTCTGATTTAGTTAGGTAATCCTGCCGCATTAGGGTAGAGTATATATATATATATATATATATATATATATATATAGATGTCAGTGGTATTCACATGTACGCCTTTCTTAGGAACAGTTTCTAATAATTGTTGCTAATCGGGCGATAGAGTTCTTCATTTGGGGCCGTAGACCTTGGCTTGCGCTATTGCTTTCACTCAGTTATATTTGATAGGTTATATGGAATCTCGTAAGTTCCGTCAAGTATTCCGGATACCCAATTGCAGACATTGGCCTGGATATTGCAAAATTGTTTGACAAGTTTAATCAGATTGCGTGACAAAACGCGTAGGGTTATCATTTCTTGAGTATTGGACGAAAACTTGTCCGGTATATAAGATAAAAAATTTTTTATTATATCAAATGCGTATGCAATCTTTGTTAATATTCGCGCATCTCTAACACACATAATGTAGTTTTTACGTATCAAAATGAAAGACAGTAATTCACTGTATACTTAATAGTTGAGAAGTCAACGTGATCCTCTCTCTTAATTACACTAAAGCGAATAGACTGATTTTGAAAATACGTCGATTCGTATGCATGAATGTTATTCGTTTTAATTAGCAATTTTTACTAGGCCAAGGATTTGCCACCATGCTTTCTCGGTTTCCTGTTTTCTTCGAGTTTATACGACATACCTGCCATATTATGGCAAAACATGTGAAAATTTAAATGCTCTCACAAGGATCTAAGATGCAGGCGAAATTTGAACGATTGACTTACCACACACTCCCAGTCTCCCTAGTAAGTTTCAGCATGCAAAACATATTTTTCGCATTAACTAAATTAGGAAATTTACGGATTTGATTGTACTTGGCCTACACAGATTCAAACAATTAAACAATTAAAGAAAAATTCACCTATCACCTAATAATCTATATTATATTTGGTATATCACCAGGTGTATTCCGCACTATCCTTGAGCATCATAAGCCTTCCGAGGAGCAAACATCTTCCGCTCGTGACCTTCATCCTATACCAAGAAGGGCTTTAAATTGCTCTGTAAATGCTCCTCTTAGGCTGTCGCTGTTAGATCACTGGGGCATGCAGCTGTCCTACACCAACTACGGAGGTGGCTCATTAATCGTCAATGCACTGCCATCCAAGAAGCAATTAGCAAGCAGCCAATACGCTCTGTAAGTGGACGTTTGCCGTTTATCCATTGCGGAATCAAAGAATACATCTCGCTAAATGTCCTGGACAGAAAAGTTTTACAGAACCTACGACGGCCGAGGAACGTATATTTGCTGCTAACGAACTATCTATATTTGTCGGGGTTCAGTAAGGCAATCCTTACGCATTACGTGAAAAACATGCATAGATGTCAGGGATAATCACATGCACGCCTTTCTAACCAAGGGTTTCCAGTAACTGTTGCCAATCAGTCTTTGAAGTTCTTCATTTCGGAGCCGTAGTCCACGTCCCGCACCATTACCTTCACTTAGTTAGATTTGATAGGTTAAGTTTAGTCCCGTCAGTTCTGTCAAGAATTCCGGACACCTATCTGCAGAAAACGGCCTCGCTATTGCAAAAAGTTTTCCCAACGTTTGATCAAAATACGCGACGAAATGCCTAGGGTTTTCATTTGTTTTGTATTTGTTGAAAACTTGTCCAATAGGTAAAACGTTGTAATGTTTTATTATGTCAGATGTGTTCTTTGTTATGATTTGCAAATCCACAATGGGCATTATGAAGTAATTCCATAGAAAAGATGATACTTTAATCAACTGTATACTTAATATTTGAGAAGTCAACCTTATCCTTCCTCTCAATGGACTAAAGCAAATAGACGAATTTTGAATATCGGTCGGATTGTATGTATTTAGAGTGGTCCGTCGTAATCATCACTTTTTACTCTGCAGAGAATGTGGCCCTGCCGCTTTTGGTACTTCTGTTTTCTTTGAATTTTTGTGATGTATCTGCCACATTATAGAAAATATAGAAAAAAATAAAATACGCACGCAAAGAGCTGAGTTGCATGCAAAAGACGAATGATGAACTTACTTTTTTGATCGCCTTCTTGATCGCCCTTTTGAACTTAAATGTTATAGAAAATATATATTTGTTAATAACTTAAATTAGGAAAACAGCAGATTTGACTGTACATGGCCTACGTAGATTCAAACAATAACGCACTTATAGAAAAACTGATCTGTTACCCTGAACTGATATATTATAGTTATTATATCAGCGAGTGCATTGCGCAACAACCACTGACGTAATACGTTTTACAAGGAGCAAATATCATTCGCTCATCGCCTTCAGCCTATATCGAGAAGGGCTTATAACTGCGCTATATAAGCTCCTCTTAGGCTGTCATTGTTGGATCGCTGGGGCACGCAGCTGTCCTTCAACAGCAAATGCAGTAAGTCATTAATCGTCAATGCAGTGCCATCGAAGAAGCAATTAGCAAGCGGCGAATGCGGTCTCTGACTGTGCATTAAATTGAGGTATCAAAGAAGAACTTTCAGGAAATGTCCTGGACAGATCAATTTCACAGAACGTAGGACGGCCGAGTAGCCTACGTTTGCTGCTAACAGACTACCTGCATTTGGCCGGATTCAAGTAGGCAATCCTTCCGCGTTAAGGGAAATATAAACAAAGATATCAAAACTAACCATATATACGCCTTTCTAAAGAAGAGCTTTTAGTAATTGTTACCAAGCAGCCTGTGCAATTCTCCATTACTTGCCCATAGGCCATGTCCCGCGACATTTGCTTCACTAATTCACATCTGGTAGGTGAAGTGAAATCTCGTTATCTCTTTAAAAAATTCCCAACACCCAATGGGAGACAACGAAATTGTCTTTGCAGAAGTATTTACCAACGTTAAATCAGATTGCGCGACTAAACGTACAGGGTTTTTGTCTGTATGTTTTTGGGCGAAGTCTTTTCCAATCTGCTGAAAGTAATTGTATTTCACTTAATCAACTGTATATCACTCTTTGTTAATAGTCGCACTCCTATAATACATTATGTAGTAGTTCTGCAAAAATTGCAGGACTTTTATCCAATATATACTTCAGGATTGAATTTCGACCCAATCCTTCCTGTTAATCAAACTAAAACAAATAGATTAATTTCGACTATCGTTAGATTTGTAGCGACCCCTAATTCTCAGTCATGCTTCCCTCGGACGCCGCGGGAACAAGGTCACTCTATGTCTGCGTTCGCAAGACGCCATAGTCAAAGCCGGCACTCGAGGTCGGGACTTGTCTAGTCTCACTATCCAACCACTTCTCAAGGTCAGGCCAGTGCACGAGATGCGGGACATTTGCTTATGCTCAAACACTTCCAGAGCCGACGACTCACTGTTCGGTTGCAGATTCTCTGGACTCCGGCTCAATCATGGCTGGCCTGCACTCGTCTGGAAGTCACTTTCCTATTGCTTACATACTACGCTCGTTCCTACCTTAGTAAATTCTTCCTGACACTATGGCCTTTTACGCCTTACCCTATCCACTAGCTCATAACAGTTGGGATACGTTAGATCGCCTATTATATGGCCGGACCACATCGTACCCCACAGATTCATGTGCACTTAAAAGGGATTGCCGCAGTCAGCACCTTTTATTTTGTGGGGGATAGGGCCCCGTAAACTTCGACAGTCAACCTTTGAGGCATATCTGCCATATTATGCAAAACATGTACAAATTAAATTGCTTACGCAGTGAGCTATGTTACGTGCAAATGTGAATGATTAGCTTACTCAATGCGTCAAATAGGTCTATAAAATATTACTATATAAAATTCATTTTTCCTATTTATAAAATTTGGAAGTTAACAGATATGACTGTTCGTGGCCTGCATAGATTCAAACAACTATACACTTATAGTGGAATTTGTCTCTAACCAAAAATTAAATATTTTATTTAGTATATCGCCTGGCGTATTGCGCACTAGCCCTTAGCGTCATAAGCGTTCCATGGAGCAAACATCTTCCATTTATGACCTTCATCCTATACTAAGATGTGTTTTCTATTGTTCTTTGTGTGCCCCTCTTAAGAGGTCGAGGTTGGGTCGCTGGGACATACAGCTGCCCTTCACCAACAACTGCAGCAGCTCATTAAATCTAAAGGCAATGCCCCTGACATTCCGTTTATCATAGAACGTATAGGGTCTGTGAGTGAACCCGTAATCCTTATAAACTGAGGTATCAAGGAAGATTTTCCAACCATTTTTAGGCGAGACCATTGTACCAGAACGTATAAGAAGGGTGAATTAACGTTTGTTGAGATAAGTACTTGTAGTGGTCACGTTTCGGTTGGGATATCATTTCGCATGGTTTGGCATATCCCTACGGATGTCATAGACAGCAATGTGTACGCTATTGAAAGAAGGGATCTAACTGATTTTTGCGCATCGACCCATTGAATTATTCATTTCGGGACCGTAGGCCATGGCCCGCAACACTGACATCATTTAGTTTGATTCGGTGGGTTAAGTTTAATTCTGGAAGCTCTGTCATGAATTCCGGAGGCCATTTGCGAGACAATGACATCGGATTTTCAGAATATAGTACCACCATGTAGTCAAAATACGCTACTAAACGCGTATGGGGTTTTATTTGTTTGGTATTTGACAGAATCCTGTCTAATGAGCATGACATAGTTCTAATTTATAAAATCAACTGTGTAGTTATTCTCATTTAAAGTTATCGCTTGTAAAATGGGCATTATATAGATAATACGCAGAAATAGATGGCTTGAATTCCAGTCTTTTCTAAGTTTGGCCTTAGACTTCCGAATCTTGGTCCCATGTCAGCAAATTTGACCGTAAATGATATAACGTATTTGGTACATACACAGTATATAACCTGGGAGCTAGTATACCAAATTTATTTAAAGAAAAATTGATGAATGTTAACTATCCAAATACTTAGACGCATTTAGTAGGGTGTCCCGCAATCGGCATTTATTTATTTACTTATATAATCGTCCCAAGTCGATGGTGTGCGTATCTGTTTTATTTGAGGAGTAGAAACAAGTTAGTCACGCCATCGGTTAAGGTGCATGCACAATAAACATGGGTATCTTACTTATTTCGATTTGCGCAATTCTCTCAGCTGTAAATGTAATTTTTGATATAAATTAGATAACGAGATTCGAAGGTTTAAATTTACATGGGTTACCTCGAGTCAAAAAGTAGATGATACATTGACAATAAAAACCTTTCTATAGATAGAGAAAACTACATTAATGATATCACAATATGTACCGCGCAATAAAACTCGGCGTAAGGGTATAAATATAAGAAAACATTTTCAGCTTGTGACCTTCATCATGTATCAAGACGGATTTTCAACTGCTGACTGTTGGAACGCCGGAGCATACTGCTGGCATTCACCAGCAAGTGCAGTGGCTCTTGAATTTTCAATGTCGTGCTGTTAAATATGCATATATCGTAAAGCAGATATGCTCTCTCAATGAACATCTACATCATCCCAATTGAGGCATCGTAGAAGGTATTTCAACAAATCCCCAGGCGGCATCATTTGTTCAGAACATATAAAATGGACGAAAACAATTTGCTACTAACATAGTATATGTATTCGCTGTGTTTGCAGTGAGTAAATCATTCTACATGAGTTGAGATTTCAGGAATAACTACCTGCACGCCTTCTTAAAGAAGTCTCAAAATATTGTTTCCAAGTGCTTATTGAAATCCATATTGGGTGGTTGTTAGTCATGGCCCGTAACGATACTTTTATTTAGTCAGCTTTATTAAGTTAAGTGAAATCCTACAATTTCAGTCGAAAATTCCGGAAGCCAAATGGCAGTCAACGGCCTCGCATCTGCAGAATTTAGTAGCCAAATCTTGTAGAAATGCTTGACTTAACGTGTGCGGACTTTCTTTTGTTTTTAGTTTGGCAGATTCCTGTCCAATAAGTGTGCCATTCTTCTATTTTATTAGCTCAACTGTTAATTCAGTCTCGGTTAAGAGACGCACTTATGCAATGCGCATTGTGCAGAATTTCCGCTGAAATTGATATTTTTAATCCAGCGTGTGCCTTATATTTAAAGACTGGACTTTAGCGTTCGTCTAGTGGCCATGGGCTGGCAAACTCTACCACGACTGATAAAATATATTTTATCTATGCACATTGTCTAATATGATACTGGAACATCTCAAGTTTGAGAAGAACACGATTTGATCGCTGGAAAATACTTTAATTCGCCTGAATTTTTGAGATCTGTCTCGCAGATTCGCTATCAGAGACATAGTCAGATAGCAAAAGCAGATACGGGTAGCGTATACACAGGAAATTGCGCAATTTATAGGATACAGTCATTACTAAAAACATACAACGACAATTAATGATAATTGCCTTCTTGTATGTTAAAAGTATGTTGAACAGCATGCGGGCTCCGACCTGCTGAACTTTCATCACGCGTGGTGGACTCGGTAGTGATGACTGTTCGACCATCTGGCTCTCCGCTGTCAGCAAGTGGTGACGAAGTTGCCTATCGGTTCTGCAAGTGGCGACTTGCTTTGGCCAAATTGAGCCTCAGCACTAGATATGGATTGGGTAATTCGTTGCACTTGTTTATAGATTAGAGGCCCGTGAACCATGACCCAATTAAATCTTGGCTCACCCGGTTGTAAACTCTGGCGAGAATTTCGGCCACGTTAAATTTGAATGTGTGGCTGTGTGTCGCCTAATGAGCCGCAACTTGAGAATTGGCACCATTTCGCCGCACTGTTGCCGCGTGTTCGGCAATTCGCGTCTTGAGAAGTCTGCCAGTTTCTCTGACATATTTGCTTTGGCTGAAACTGTACCAGATCATATAGACGACTCCAGATGTTTCTTGCCGTGGCAGTGGGCCCTTCGGTTTCATTAGCTGACGCCTCATGGCTGCCTCCGGCCTGTGTGTGACTCCAACTTCAAGTGGTGCGAGAAGGCGGCCGACAGCGTCCGATACGTTTTTGACGTATGGGATCGAACGTAAATTCTTGGGGTTAGTGCGCTTTTGTTGGCCAGCTCGTTTGCGCAAGCACCGGTTGACGAAGTTGCGCGGGCAGCCATTTTCTCTGAACACCCGTCGGAGGTATTCTACCTCGGCAAATTTGTCTTCTGGTTCGCTGTAGTGCCTCTCAACACGCCGATAGAGCATCCTTACGCAACTGTGAGTGTGGCTGATTGGGCGGTTGCTGTTTTATTTCAGTACCGGCATCGTATTTATCGCTTTCCTGAATACTTTGGTCTTAAGGTCATCACAATCTTTGCGACAGACGAGGACATCAAGAGAGGCCAGCTGGTTGTTCCCTTCTGCCTGCATCGCAAATTGGATGTCCGAGAAGACGCTGTTGAGACGTTCCTTGAACGTGAGCACCTAATCCTGTTCGATGACGACGAAGGTGTCATCCACATACTGCGACCAGAATTTCATTCTCTGGTGTTGGAAGACCAGCGATTCCAGCCGCTGCAGGACCGCCTCGACTACGAGTCTCAAAATCGGAGAACCCATTGGGGTCCCCTTCACATGCTCGTAGATTGTTCTGTCAAAGTTGGAGTACTTGCTTGTATTAGCATGTCAAGTTTATTAAGGAAATAGATGATTGTTGATGAGCCGCCGACTCATATGAATTTAAGGGGGTACGCCGACATCGGCACTTTTTAGTAAACGGCTGAAGCGTCCAGTAATTAGTGCGCAGTACATTTGTGAGTGGTGCAAACCTAGCAGCCATTGTACACAAGGCAAGTGAACTATAAGCTTGCCCAAGAAATCGGCTTAGTTGTATAAAAAATAAGAAGTCTCTACGCATAACTCTGTTATGGCAGATCCGCGGAATCACCTGCAAGCTTCACCTACTATATGTAGACGGTGTCGTCCAACGTGAACTATGCCACAGCCTTACAATGACATGAAAACCTGGACTGTAATCTGGCAGCTTGCCGAGGAGAATAGACTGAAGGTCGTCGTCGTCTACCTTGAAACGTAGCTGAACCGTTGGCTTTGGTAGTTCAAGATCGATTAGCGTAAAAGACTTCGCTCAGGCAATCCAGCCACCTCTAGAACAGTCGGAGCTGTTTCCTGTATGGTACAGCCGTGCGAACTAAATTCTAAAAATAGCTTGAGAGTAGCAAGTTGCACAAAAGCCGTGTTGAACGCCATCAAGTGAGCTTTTGATGAAGATGACAGGGCTGCAGTTGTAGTATGCTCTGCACGCTGGAGACTTTAGATAACTTAGGGTTATAGTATTCCCAAAAGATTTTAAAGGAGGGCCAGTAAGATGGATAATGGTCAAAACTCCGTACCATAGGTTACGCGCCTAAAAAACCCTAATATGTTCCCTTTCAGTAAGAGTATACCGCGTGGTGATCTTCAGCATGCCTTCCAAATTTTGAACGGATTGAACTGTTGCCTAGCGTTTGGGGTCTTTTTCGAATTTTCTACGACAACCAATAGCCCAGGTCATCCATTTAAATTGTTCGTTCAGAAGGCAAGTTTGGATTTCCGCAGGTTTTCTTTCTCTCTCAGATTGGTCAAACGATAGAAGAAATCTCTCACATATCTTGTGACGTCATCATCGCTGGAATAGTGACAGCTACATTGTTTAAAATGATGAAGAACCAAGATTGATCTTTGCCCACCGTTGAAACTGTCGCAAAAATCGTAGTTATCTTCAGCGCTGATTAAATTATGACAATCTACATGCATTCTCCGTAAAATTCACTCAGTTGTGCGTTGCAAATACGGTACTCGACTTAAAAAACTAAACTAAACTCAAAAAGCCTGCTCAGAATTATCTCCGTACACATTTGGTGGATAATTGGGCCTTCTTCCTATACACGAAGCTAAGTAGTATTCTGGGTAGATAAAAAAAATTCATAGTTTTGATTACTTTTGAACCCTATCAGACTTGCATAATTAGTCTCCAGACCATTCCGTCTATGGTACATCAACCTTACTCCTACGACTTGATGAAAAGGTCACATAATTCTCGTCAAATTTTTTTGTGGATGGAAATCATGCTGCATAGTTTATAGGCACCATTATAATCTGACCCATTCGGCGTGCAGTATGGGCCAAAATTTGTGCAAAAGGCCGAACATATGCGACAGATTGAATCTCTTTCGCTAATTGGCATGGACTCGAGTTTTAATACTGATAATCATGTAGCCTATTTTGAAGGTATTTCAATCATGATAGGATGCGGGTTTTTTTTAACGAGCTTCGTTCTGACCACTAACTAAAATGTATGTGGTGTAAAAAGTAACTGCGTAAATAGTATCCGTTTTTATCGTTGATTTTGATTGCCTTTAAAAATTCAAATATATTTTTGGGAAAAAATGCATAAACAAAATAATTTATTGTGCTCATTTGGTAGAAATTTACGCCTTCTTCGAATTGCATACTTAATGAATGCGTTATTTTCGGTTTTAAAAAGTTTCTAAATGGCCGAATAATTTTGAAACCTAGTAAATGCTACATTCTAATTTAAAGTTTACAAACTGCAAACTGTGTGCATCCTGTGTAAGGAAAATTACGTTTGAGAAAGGAGTTGTGATAGCATGTTGAAGTAAATGTTAAACGTGCTTTATACAGTATAGGCAGCATTAATAAATTTATGGATACTGTGTATCATTAATGAACATCTCACAATTGTAAACTATCTTAAAACCGAAAGATACCCTTTCCTCAAGCATATAATTTAAATAAGGCGTGACTTGCCACCAATCGAGTACAAGAAGAAATTGTTCCGTTCATATTTTCCACAAAATATAAAGGCAGTCAAACTCAATGGTAAAAATACATGCAACTTATGTAGTCATTTTTTACAGTACATACGTTTTATTAGCTGTCAGAAACAGGCTTGTTAGAAAGCCGGCAGCTCAGCGTGACTGGAATGACTTCAGAATAGACTACACGATAATCAGTATCACAACCTTAATCAATTCCGTTTA
>UYRU01042147.1:8128-19524 GCA_900617775.1 Dibothriocephalus latus | reverse complement strand
CTATAAATGTTTCACGAATTCTAGGCCGTACTGTAGTAGGAAGCAAAATTTAACGGTCAAGAAAACCAGCCTGTTTAAATTCCTTCAGGAATTAATCTAGTCAACCACCTACGTGAAGAAGCAGTTGGCAGCTCGTCTGCCAGACTACACTGGATAAAGATGGGCCATCCGTAGAGGCTTAGCTGGGTTGCATTGATTCCCTTTCGGCCTAAACTCACTGTCTTACATACATGTGTGGATTTTGGACGCTGGCAATCGTGCTGCGTCAGACACAATCCGATTTTCAACTCGTTACCAGACAAGACCAGTTGACTGATGCATGTGAGGGATTGAAAACGATCCTTCGGGTACCATCCTCCCGGCATATCAGCGTTTTTCTCGGTTTTATAAATCTAATGCCTTTAAATAGATTATTGGGCCGTGACAGTTGCGCCTTGGTAGGTTTCCAACACTCGGAGTAGCTTGGTCAAGCGGTTTCATTCTTGTTTTCTATTGTGGCCTTTGCGTAGCTGTCCAACGTGTTAGCTGCGAGCCGGTCTTATGGCAACGGAACATATTACGTGGATACTAGGTCGTATACCGCTCACAGAAATAAACTGTTGGGCTTTGACAGCTACAGTACTCGCTTCAGCCCCGGTCGCCTTGAAACATTCATGTCATCAGAGCAAGGAGAATGAGAGAAGTGAAAAATAAAGTAGGATAAATGCTTCCAATGTTTGCCCCATCACAAAGTAATGCGAGTAGAACCTACTTTTTGTGGAGGTCGATCACGGTACTTCCGTATTTTACGGAACACTTTGCATTTTAAAAGCGTTTATTTGAAAAAATGACCCCGGTTACGGCATTATGTATAGATAATCAGCACCGCCACTATGCCAAATACTTCAGTTATAATTTTACGGAGGCCATATAGAGACATGTATGTATATTTTTGATTGAAACTTACTTTAAGGAATCCCTCATCGGTACAATTCCAACTCTAAAAAGGAATACTGTTTGCCATGAACATAAGGAAAACATTTAAATAATGAATACGACTGACTGCTCACGAACCAACAAAATAAATCCTTACATGGAGCAATTACAAGGTAACTCAAAAATGACAATTGACATTTAGAACTTCAGGGTGCGTTCTGCCAAAATGCGTTACGTTTATCAATGAGAAGCGAGCATGTTTAGCTTCTGAAATTTCTAAACTATACATTTCTAATGTGATGTGGTCTTTATCACAGGCGGACCGGTCTGTCATTTACTGCGGAATGCATACTGTCCTATAAAGACAAATGCTCGGTAAATGCACATGGACACAGGACGTGGCAGTTATGTTTTGCTTCAAGAGGAAGAAGGAGAACCGGATCGCTTCCATTTTCCCAAAATACGTTTTTTGTAAAAGGTCAGACTTAAATATTCAATGTAGGTCCTATCGTAAGAAGACGTGGTCCGGACAATACACCCATCTTGTCAGTCTTATGCCATCAAACTTCAGACGTAATTTAGTACGTTTTTGACGCAAAGGGCGAAAAGAACCTACTCAGCCGATAGCATCGAAGAAGAGCTTACGATTTGAAATGGTGTTTAAGACAAAATGGGTATCCTAGTCGATTTAGTACTAAGAAAATGGCTAAATTACCGCAAAGAACTCGACTTTGACAACGGAGAATAACTGGATTTTTATCAGGTTTCCATTTCAGGGGGAAGCAAAAAGCAAACTCCAAAGAAGGGGCCCGAGTCAAGCTGTATCTTACACCTTTCCAGCAACCGACTCCACATATTATCGCTACTGCCGTCCTATACGGAGGGATCCAAGACAAACTACCAGCTCCGACCATTTTAATGTGCATCTACTTGTGTGCCTGCTGTTGTAGTGCAAAATGTATTTGTTGAACAAGCATGCGTTTGTCAAAAAGAATATGAAAACTCCTTGTCACATGTTTAAGGACTGTCAGATATAAAGCATAAACAGTTCCATTCTAGCGTATAATCGTGTGGAAGCCAAAGAGTCTTTCCGAGGGTTCCATAAGGTGCCCTCAAAATATTCCAAATTCGTTGGATATCTTCTGTTGGTTACGGCAGAAGTGGCTGCCATCAGTTCACGCGAGCCGGTCCTATGCATACGAAGAGCGCCTTACAACGGCACTGCAGTTAGCATAGCCAAAAGGCTTCAATTCAACCGCCCGCAGCTTATCCCCATGTTCGGCTGTCAGTCCTTTCTGACGCTAATCAGATTGGACCCAATTTTGTCCTTAACCCCACGGACCACGAAAATCACGCTATTTGTTTACCAACCTGCATAATTTATTCATTTAATAATGATATAAATCTAAAGGCCTGAAGAAAATTACTCAAAAGAAAACGTATGCGTAGCAATTTGTCCTTTAAAGAGAGCCTTTTGCACTTCAGCAAACTTGTGGATGGAACAAAGGATTTCAAATTGACTAAATATTGGTAAAATTGATCCTTTTCAAACAATGGCCCGCCTATTTGCATGAGCTGGGCAACATTTTAACAATAACACTACCAAGACAATGAACAGAGAGATATAATTTGAACTTACCTGGATCTGAAGATGGCACTTATCATCTTCTATAAGCAGACTACCACGTAGCAAGCTTTCCTCCTAAAATAGTATATATAGCTACCTTTTTACGGAAAACAACATAAATATCTCTGTAGTAATCGTAACGCAACTTAAAAATGAGGAATAACATTTTAAATTTCGCGCATTCGGAATGTGCAATCCATGTGTTTTTTCACAGCACGTAAGGGTTTTCAAACCCTAGGGTTGCCGGAATCTTGGAGACAATTTTTGTCTGCTGGTCCTACACACGCACTTCCTTTCCCGAATGAAAAATAAATTCCTTTTGTCTTTGCTCGGCATCCACTGTGAGATCTAGCGCTTTTTTAAGTGAAATAAGGGAAATTTGTACATTCTGCTTCTCTCATATAGTCCACTGGGCTCTTTAGTTAAAAAGTGTTTAGTAGAAAACATTACCTCAGTTGCTACATTCTGTAGTCAAAACTAGCCGTGACTCCATGCAAAATCTATCAATCGTAATGCTGCCCAGACAACGAATACTAACTTGTGCATTTTTTGTTTGAAAGTTACATCCTTTGTGTACTCTTTTAAAAAATAGCCACGAACGCAACTCTAAAAAGGAAAGTTTCTTGCAATGAATTAAAATCAGTTTTGGGTCCTGTCTTTAAATGGCTGATCGTTTACACACTCCTTTGCTGAATGACAAATACATTCATTTTTTTCTGATTGTCATCCATCGTGAATTGTTGTGCATTTGTAAGGTAAACGAAGGAAAGTGGTACATTCTGACTCTCCACCGACTCAGGGTGCCTTTTTGCAGTCCGTAGGACTTTGACTGAAAAGCATTCGGAAGTAAAAACCAACCCGGCTGCTGCGTTCTCTAGGCAATAATAATTGTCACTATACGCAAATATATCAATTGTAATGCTTCCCAGGCAATCAATAGAAAGACATCAATGTTTTTGATAGCAACTCACTTCACGACCGTCATTATCTGGGAGAGACACACGACCCCAACTCTAAAAAGAAAGGTTGTTTGTGGTGAATTCAAGTGTACTATTTAAAAAATGAATATGCATGATTGCGCACAGCTGAAACACAAATCTCTGCAAAAAGAAATCAGACGTGACTATTAGAATTTCACTGTGTATGCTGCTCGAATTTACTCTGTGTAACAATAAGAAGCAAGCGTCATTTCAACTATGTTGAATATTAACCGAACCTCAGGAGTGCTTTTGATAAGCAACCATTACGTCCATGGTTTTTTGCCTTTAATTATCAAAAAGACTTATCCCAACGACGTTCTCTCACGTCTTTCTTTTGGTATTCTTCACATATTTCACTTCGTTACTAAGAATGAACCTCTTTGTAATGACTGAGATTATGCGAACACGTAGGAAGCAAAATGGTTTCACAAACTTTGGCATCAACACAAGTCCTAACTATTTATTGATTACATCGAAAAAATAATACAGGACGTTGTGCTCGATAGAAAAAAGCTGAGTGTCCAAACTTGGAGTGTCCTTTTCCACTTGTTGTGATATTCTATGAAATTTGAGGTAATCTTTGAAAATATATTACTTATTAAAACAACGTTAATTAAGGAGATTTTATATGTTAGTTTTTGGACAAGCATTCCAAGACAAGTCTCTCACGTCACGACTCTTGCTTAAGCCTTTTTCTCGTCGTCCACAGAAAATACATTCCGTACAAATTACGTCCGAATAAGAACGCGCCTTCGTATAAGATTTCCGGTGTTTATTAATTTAGATTTAGTTCCCGCTTACCTGCATAAACCTGTTTTTTACAGATTTTGTATGCATTATTTATTAAGAAATATTACTTTAAATAAAATACATAGAAATATGAAGATAGGGTCCATTATTGTGTCAAGTATAGCTGCACAATATCTTATGCTTGATTAGCAGCGATAATTCTCGTACGGAGAATCCATTCTACGCTTGGCAGTGCAATGTGTTTTTTACATTCTTGTCAACTTTCTATGAAGTTGACTAAACCCTGTGTATACAAATAACACTTGAACAAGAGATATATATTTTGTTGAAACATCAAAAGATAAAATCGGTTACTAAATGTTAAAAAATAAATAGTTGAATGAATTTGTTCACCAGGAATGCATCGAGAATGCTTCCCTATAGTGTGCTTATTTTTACTAAGGATAATTTATGACAGTGGTTGTCGGAAAGTTTGTTAAATAGGCAACATGAAAGTGTTTGGGTATAGACAGTGAAACAATATATACTTCAACGCGCCTAAAGCAAACATCGTTATCGTGGGATAGTATGTGCTAGACATATCAACCGTACTGATAAGTAAATGGTATAAGTGCGTTTGGACTGTCAAAGGAAACGAAATCTAGATGTGTAGTACCACAATCCAAAATTATAAATTACAGACAATCAATTATATAAGGGCATATTAAAGAGGGTATATATCTTTTAGTATCTGCACTTCAGGCCCTCTCATCTTTACCTACGACCGGGAGTTTAAGCCCGTACACTGTCCATTAAATTATCGTCCTATCCGTTCTTGTAATAATGCTGTCACAAAAAAAGTTGAATTAGAGCCAGATTATATATGGCAACAGTGTCTGTATTGATAATAGTAGAGTTCTTATATTCCACTGTTACCCGCTCGTTAGTTGAAATTATGGCCAATCGGCTGGAGAGCATGTGCAAATAACCGAATCAGCACTCTGTTCCAGCAAGTTCTTCCTTTATAACATCGCCTAGCTAACTCATTGTTGACGGAAAAAATACTCTCCCGCTTATAAATACCATTCACTGTCAAGGCTCTGCCCTACCATGAATACTTCTTTCACCTGGTACATCACTGATGACTCAAGGAGCCTTAAAAATCAGGCTAGATTGATGCTGATGTATTTAGATTTCGCGTTGGCTTGATGTATGCGGCTAGGACGTAATAAGAAGATGCATATCGATGGTGTGGTACACTAAGCAGGGACCTGGAAGACTTATTTACACTGAGGCTTACTTTTTGCATCAGCACACGTTTTCTCGGTCGAAAATGGTTTATGGCTGCCCTGAAGTGACACTTCATATCTTGAGCCTTCATCGCTCCTTACCCACCTTCTCGGGACGGTTTGGTGCTAGGTGACTTCAATGTTCACCTCGACTAACTTGACGATCGATCCCCGAAGGGAAGCCTTGGCTGGTGAAGTAGAACACGCTCTCCTCGCAGTCCTCAACAAGGACAGCCCAACGCGGCTCACGCCCAACGGTGCTCCACGCTCGCCCGATATGTCCCTCGACAGTCTCATGCTGCTAGCCTCCACCAAGTGGGCCACGAGAGTCGGCCTAGGGTGAGATTACCTCCCTATAATGCTCGAATTGGCCATCGCCGCCGACCGTGTCAAGGCTTCTAAAAGGCACCTCATCAGCTTCAAGTGAGCTGATTGGCAGCATTTACCGCCGAAGGCGAAGTTTACATCGGCCTCGTACCGCATCCTACCTGCGTTCACACGACGGAGCGACCCCCTCGTCAACTGTTTTTGGCTGCGGCAAGTCACCGCATCCCGAACGGTCGCATTTCCTTACTTCGTCCCAACTACCTGCCTGAAGACTCTCACCTGGAACGCGAAGGAGATGACATACGGGTATGTGCTGCCAATGACTCGCGCATCGGCGGCGGGAAACGCTTACCGTGATATGAGTTAGTTGCAGATTGCAATTTCCGTGACAACTCGGCTGCCACTTGAAAACCTTTACGCAAACCTGTCAAGCTCCGGACTGACTCGTCAATCCGGCCTATTAGCTTCGGGGACGGCAAATTTATTAACAAATTGTCCTCGCCCCGCTCGATGTCCAGTCCCAAAAGCCAGCGCTCACCTCTTCACCTCCTTCATAAAAATTCTCCATATCTGGGCATTTCCTTCACTGCTGATGCAATCCTCATCGCCGTTAAGAAGAAGAAAACTTCGAAAGCCTTAGAAGAACACGGTTTGGGGTCTCTTTATTTGCACCATATCGGCCATAAGTTCGCTGAGTATCTTGCTGCCCGTTTCAATCCTTTACTAGTTAACTCAATCCTCCCGGATTGTTGGCGTCAGTCAGTCATTATCCCTCTCGTCAAAACTTGTAAATACCAAAGTCTAGCAACCTCGTATCGCCCAATTGCCCTCCTCATTCCACTCATAAATATCCTGGAATGCCTCATTCAACAAATTTCGAAATCTGCAATGGATCTGTCAACATGGTTTTAGATGAGCTCGTGAGACCACAACGGCTTTTTTTAAGCCCAGGGGTGCTATACTCGAGGGCTTCAATCACCAGAAGCGCGCTTCATGGGCCATGCCAATCTCAATCCATCTGTCGCGCACTTTTGACTGAGTTCGCCATGATCAGCTTCTGACGATTTGGTCTGCCTAAACCTCCCGACTGATCTGTTCCGATGGTTTGCAGGTTGTATCTGTGGCCTCCACGATCACATCTTTTCATACAGCATTCTATAAGTCCCATAAACGGGCCTGCAGCGTTTCTTAAGGCTCCGCGCTCAGTCCGGCGCTTTTAAACTTCTATATGCAAAAGCTCTTACTTCCTCGGGCACGTGCGAAAGTGGTATCGTATGCGGATGGTGTCGCCTTCTTTTGCCGGCGCCACCCCATTGCGCAGGCTGTGCAAGTCCTCTCGTAGTAAATGCCTGATGTCGTAAACTTCTTCACTCAGCGCGGTCTGACGATCTCGACAGCCAAGTCGTCCGTCAGTTTTTTCACGCTGAACCCCATAGAAATTCAATGGTCACCCGGCCATCTTCGTTTTCAGCATTCGCCCAAGCTCCTTGGCGTCCGTTTTAATCCGCTATTTACGTTCGCGAACTATGTCAGGGAAGCCGCCGGCTAAGTGAGCCGTTGCACCATGGTCTTCAAGGCCCTAGCAGGCACATCCTAGAGCTGCACGGAAGAGCGATTGGAGACCACATTTAAAACGCTAGCCGAGCCGCATTTCACTTATGTCACCCCAGTCTAGTTTCCAACGATCAGCTGTTCCAGCCTCCGTCGCCTTCAGACAGCACAGAACGCCGTTGTTCGCTCAATCACGGGTTGTTATAAAATCGCACGTATCGATCTTCTTCTTATGGAAGCCTCTGTCCTACCGGTAGCACCAAAAAGACACTCTTAGGTCAGCACTTTTTGTTGACATGTTCGCAGCCTGTCCATCCTAGTAATCTCCGTTGTCACTTTTGGGAAAGCCCACCACAACGTTTGCCCGTCAATTAGAATACTGAACAAGTAAGCTGTTGTCCCATGTCACTCAGATCTACCCTTTGATGACTCTGTCATCATCAAAAGACTCCAGCATATTCACCAGAGAGCCGTTGTCGAAGAAAAACTCAGCTTCCAGCCCATTGTCCTTTTAAGCGGCTATCCACCTCCAATCGCGGTCTCCGAACGACAGCCTTTGAGGGTCACTCGCTATACCTTGGCTCAACTACGCAGTGGCTACTCAGTGCCGACTACCAACACCGGCTCCACTTGTCCAAATTCAACAGCTGTCCCAATTGCGGCTATTAAAGCAAGGGATACGACACTCATCCCAATAATAGTCGATGGACAGGCTGAAGAAATGCATTGCTGCCTGTGAACAGGGCGGCCATTCTTTTCCTTCTAACTTCATTCATACATTTATTTATTCTTCCAACAAACAAGGGCATAATAATAGCAAAACATTTAAAGAGCTGTTGGTCAGTGGTTGCATTTTCAAAATAAGAATGAAACATTAAATCGAATGCCCTAGTTTTATAGCCCAAAAATAAAGGTTATCGAAAATGAGGGAATCAGGAGACAGCTATACAGTACGGCCTAAAATGTGTGTAGCATGCAGACATACGCGATAGACTGGTACTCTCTCGCTAACTGGCATTGAGTAGAGTGATATTACTGATTATCAGGTAGTCTATTCTGAATTCATTTCAGTCACGACAGGATACTGGCTTTTTAATGTGGTTCGTTCTGACTGCTAACAGAACGTATGCATTGTAAAAAGTAGCTACTTACCTAGTATGTATTTTTAATCATTGATTTTGACTGTCTATATAAATTCAACCATATTTATGGAAGAAATGCATGCAAACATTATTTCTTGTACTCCTTTGGTAGGAAATTATGCCGTTACATTGTATACTTAAAGAAAGGGTATCTCTTGGTTTTAAAAATTCTGACTTGTCGAATAATTTTGAACCTTACTGACTGCTACACTTCAATTTAAAATTTACAACCTGCGCGGTGTGTACATTTAGTTTAAGTAAAATTGCTTTTTCAGCTACGGTTTGAGGAAGAAGTCACATAGTTCCCAGCAAATGTTGCAATTGGTGGGCATCATGCCGTACACATTATAGGCAGCATTAATAAGTTGATGGATACGATATATTATGAATGCATTCCTCACAATCCTAAAAAAGCTCGTAAATACGAAACTTTTTTTAAAACCAAAACTGCCTCTTCTTTAAGGAAAAAATGTTTAAAAGGCGTTAATTCCTACCCAGCGAGTGCAGGGATTAATGTTTTTGTGCATTTTTTCCACAAAATCTATTTCGATTTATGAAGGAGTCAAAATCAATAAAAAAAAATGCATACTGCATAAGCAGCCACTTTTTACAGTACTTATGTTCTGTTAGCGGTCAGAACAAAGCTGACTAAAAAGCCGGCATCGTGACTGAAATGAATTTAGAATGGACTACACGGTAGTCAGTATTACCACCTTACTCAATGCTGATTAACGAGAAAGTATCAATTATTCGCATTCTTCACGAATTTTAGGCCGTACTCTATGTATCGCCAACATATTTTTAAAAGATAAATAATTTGCAAGATGGACAACAGAAAATATTCCCCTATCCTGACCTAAAGTGACTTGACGATAGTGTAAGAAGCTACGGACAGTGGGAAATCACGGCGGACTAGTTATAGAATGTGTGGGTTGCGGTATTTGTGAAATTCTTTCATTTACTACAACAGAAAATATTCCCCTATCCCGACCTAAAGTGACTTGACGATAGTGTAAGAAGCTGCGGACAGTGGGAAATCACGGCGGACTAGTTATAGAATGTGTGGGTTGCGGTATTTGTGAAATTCTTTCATTTCCACTAAAATGTTTTTATATCGGTACGTATGATCAAGAGATAAACCGCAACTGTCAAATTTGTCCGAAATCTCGAAGCAAGGGCAGGATCGACAACTAGAAAATGACTATAAGCGTGACAGTGGGAATCAATAATTCGAGGTGACGTGATTTTAATCATTATTGGAAAAACTGTAGAAATGCTCCTAAATGAAAGATGTAAAAGGCAAACATTACACATATGAATATAGAAAACTGTTCCATGTATCAACAAGCCCTAAGGTGAACGCAAAGGACCTTGTACAACCTTAGAGTACCAACGTGCCAAAAAAGGCAATGTTAGCATCTTCGAAAAAGTAGGAATAGTAAAACTTAACGAATTACAAATGGGATGGGGTTGAAAACTGAAGGGAATCTCATGTAAATGAAACGCGTCAAAGTTTTTGCACGATGCATTCTCTAGGTAAGCAACAATGGGCGAATTCTAGCAGCTATGAATCAGGTAACAATGTCGGTTGAAGCAGGCACAGTGGTAAGTTATGCTTATTAAATCTAGTTTTGTTACACAAGGTATACTTTTTCTTACCCCGTAGACACCTTTCCCCCTATTTTCCATCACTAAGAGTGCCACATAGGAGCTGATGAGGAATGTAAGGATGCACGATTTGAACCTAAAAAGGAGAAAGGTGTTTGACAATTAGTTGAAAAAAAATAGGAGTGCAAGGTCTGGAAAATAGTTGGCTATCCATCGCAAATCCTTATACAGACGTGATGTTAAGCAAGTTGGTCGAAAGAAATGCCTAGGTACGTACCATTCTGCCTGTCTCTTTGTATCAACGAGACATGCAAGTTGGATAAGACGTGTTTCTAGGTACTGTTCATTATATCTTTCAATTGCAACGGTGAGAAGGACAGAGGGAAGGAATGTGTGAACAACCACTGATGGAGGAGACAGTCGGGGAAGGTAGACACTACGCACGTTACCAGCAGTCAACAACAACAGACGCAGTGATCACAATGCCATTAGCAGACCTTGTCCTGCGCCCGTAAGGTGCGATTGTTCGACTTGTTTTGACTCTTGCTTTACTGCCAGCGTTACACCATTTTGCACAAGAGCGGCAATGCGTGAATGTGCTCCCCCCGCCTCCTCTCTTCAACTAGTGTAAAAATTTTCGCCTTTTGCTGGATTTTTCAGTCAGTTGATAAATTTCGTTTGCAAACCTTAACCTTGATCCCTATATGCAACAGATCCAAATTGGCCAAGTGGACTACAAAATGTCCATAATGCTCCCTTATGTCATTGGGCAAAATGCGTTTTTTTTATAAATCTTGAGCAGAACACTTTCGCATTGGTCGCAGGTGGCCGAAAATCACGTTAGTATCCTAAGATCAAGTTCATATATTGAACACGCTTCCCACATTTAATATATCTGAATTGACGGTGAACTCAGAAATTGCTATAACACATAACGACTTTTTATTCATTTTACTGATATTTTTTTCAAGTGACCGGAAAAAAAAACAAGAAACTCGCATATGGACGTTCTGAAAGTACGACGGCAATATACAACACAGTGACCCATATAACAACCACTCCTCTTTGAAAACGTTTTATAGCCCGTCGGTAGACATCTTTATAGATCAGTCACTGATACCGCGATCAGAAATAAATTTCTCAGGAGATTAAAAAGTTGAACTTCCAAAACCAGTATATCAACCAGAAAGCAAATAGGGAAAGCTGGGGAACCCACTGACGAGCCGGA
>UYRU01042143.1:18558-28884 GCA_900617775.1 Dibothriocephalus latus | reverse complement strand
GCCCAATTTGGTCTGGGCCCGAGATGGGCTTAATAACCGGCGACTACTGTATTTAGAACATTTGTTTAGGTAGATAAATTTGCCAGCAAAGAAAAGGGACACTGGAATGGCCATTTCTGATTCACTAGCCGTCATCAGCCAGTAATACTCAACTCCACGTGGTGCACCAACCGAGACTCGAACCCGCAACTTTTTGGACTTCAGATCAATAGGTCGCGGGTTCGGGCTTTGGGTGGTGCACCACTTGGGGTTGGGCATGATTGGCTGATGGCGGCCAACGAACCAGCAATTTTCATTGCCCCTGTAGAAAAAAGTTCATTCGCATTCTAGCCTTGTTAGCAGTTGGCCACGAGGTAACCTAAGAAGGAACACACGTTCCTGTTCCAAACTATAAGAGGAAGCACAACAACAGAAGATTGCTGACTGCGTTATCGCATACAAGGTAAAACAATCAGCGCAGTTTTCATTAACTACGGCTATTTGGCAGATTTTGAAAAGTAGGCTTTGGAAAGGGCACCTCTGCTAGCCCGCCTGCACTAAGGGTATGCATACTACGCTCACCAATAGGACCACCTGGACATTTGCAAGTCTGCCGTATTCTCTTACTGTCGACGGCTGTGAACCAACCGGAGTGCTTCTATGCAGGCCTGTCATCGTGCCTGTCGACTGACAGATAGACGGTTTGATTATGAAGTGGGAAGTGCTTGCTTGAGACTGTTATGATGAAGTTTTCTCATGCGTGAATTGGAGTAGAGTGGAGAGATTTTGCGCACGACCAGCCCCAACCACTCCTTCGACAACCATCCTATTTACTTAGGCAGACTAGGTAAAAATAAACCCCAGGATGAAGTTGGGACTAGCGGTAAAGCAGACGGCAACTCGATCTGGATTTACGGCAAAGATGCCATTTTGCTCATTATATCCGGAGAAGAGTTCTTTTGCAAAGCCGTCAGAACGAATGAGGGGAAAGAGAAAGGCACATCAGTTGCAATCACCCAGCCTAACCAGTCCGTCGAAATGACTATTGTTGTATGGGATCTGGGCTTAGCAGAGCTCCTTGTAGCTGCAGACTAGCCTGGGCACCACGTTAGGTCAGACGCGGAATGTGCCACATGTAACGTCAAATTGAACGAATTTATCTAGTTACCTGGGGCAATATTTTGTCCGCTGTTTACTACGAGGACCATTGCGCTGCGTCTTCTGACTGCATAAATTGTGGCTAAAGTTTCGTCGTTTCGTGAGATGATGCAACAGAGAAGTCTTCCATCGATAAAAGGCGGGATCTGCAAAAATTACTGCTTTTTGTAAGTTGACGATCGTTTTATGCACGTTTTATGACAGTTAAGCCAGAGTTGGCACATCTGGGATTAAAAGAGACCGGCGTCGTTGCATGACTGCCTCAGATGGGCTTATTGCGCAGTCGTCAGAAATTAGAAGAACACGTACTGTAGAGTGCCAAACCGATGAAATCCAAGGATTTAAAAAAATCCCAGATACAAAAAAATAGGCCAAGCTACGTTCTTAAAAGTCTTAACATATAAAAGTTAGCATCCCCATAAGAAGAAGACATATTGTGTTTATCAATTAATATCATATGGTAAATAAAAATCAGTTTTTTTATGATAAAAGAAAACTTTGAAAAAATGAAAAATTGGAACAACTAAGAAAACTCAGCTTTAAAGTGTAGATATTGTCTGTCCGTGCAAAAATCCGAGTGAATTAAGCAGCACAAATAGAATTACGTTTGAAAATAATATTTTTTTGAAATTCTCGGATACAAACGTTGAGGTATTACGCGCAAAGTTAGGTAGGGTTGTTACCGAACAGTCCAAAGTTCTAGTTCGTAATAGAAGATGATTCCCCACAACCTTCCAGTTGTTTCTTTGTTCCTACATCTATTGAGATACGCTGGACTAAGCCAACCCGATTCCCACTTGATTGCGCCGATTGAGTAGTCACTATAATTAGTGATTACATAAGCTCAGGTGTGGACATTCCCCTCAGTTACTTATAAATTTTTTACCAATTTGTAATTTGCAATCATTAACGTAAAATTTTGTGCATATTGAGAGGAATTTTTTTCCTTTACATTTGTTCATTATTAGTTTGAGCGTTTCAATGCGACGAGCTTCAGATTGCCCTTGAAATTCTGCTTAACACTTTACGAATTTTTGTGTTTTCATTCGCTTGTTCCTATAAACCGATATTGTTCTACCTGTTTACAAAACACTTCAAAACTCCCCAGACAAATTTACTATTTTTTCTACCAACCCGCCTAGTTTATTTACTTAATTACCATATAAATGTAAAAGCCTGACAAGAATTTAACGAAAACAAACTCATGTTCGCCCATTCCTCTTCTGAATTTTTCAAAGGGAATTTTCGCAAATTAAAGACAGTGTAAATGATTCCACTAGTTAGAAATGGAAGACAGTCACGAGATGGGCATGAATATTCTGGTTTCCTTACCTCTTCAGTCAGTGATGCTCCAGGCTGTGTTGCATGCCCGAGATTCCAACTCCCAGACATTTTCAACCTCGAGTTACTAACCTCATAGTAGCTGTAACCAGGAGTATGCAGTTATATGATAGCAGAGTTCGCCGGTCTATCTTGTCTACAGGACAGAAATTAGCATTTCGGCTGCGCATTGAAGCCACATAAGTGGTAGCAGGGTGACCGGTAATCGATGATTGAGAACGGCTAAGCGAAGACAACAGGGAGGAGACTGAGGAGTTAATTGCTGGCTTATTTGGCAACATCAGCCGCGGTTGTGTCAGCGTTGAAGAGGGATCGCGGTTCCACGCCAGCTGCACACAAATACAGTGGATTGCCTATCTGATGAAATCCAAGGATTTTTACAAGTAAATCCTTGTCAGGTAAAAGCAGCCCAAGTTGCGGTCCCCAAAGTCTTACAGCAATAAAGTAATGATCATTATTGGGGGGTGTTTGACAGATTTGCTTAATTAAGTTAACCCGATTGTGAAAAAACTCGCGGCTTCGGCGGGAGTCGAACCCGCATTGCGGGAAGGCCCTTTACGCAGCCAACGCTCTACCAATTGAGCTACGATGCCACGCCGTGCGCCGAGAATTAAATAACACTTGGATCGATTTTACCCGCCCAATTTTACCGCTCGTATGGAATCCACCAATACGGAACAGCAAGCTGACTGCCCAAGCAGGGTTTCTTAAGCTATTATCTAGAATCCATCAGAATGACTACTAGGCTGACTTAAGCAAAATCTGCCAAAACCCCTAAATAATTAAGTCAGCCTAGTAGTCATTCTCGTGGATTCTAGATGATTTCTTAGGATACCCTGCTTGGGCGGTCAGCTTACTATTCCGTAATGGTGAATTATATACGAGCGGTAAAGTTGGGTGGGTCAAATCGATCCAAGTGTGATTTAATTCACGGCGCACGGCGTTGAGTTCTAGCTCAAGTGGTAGAGCGTTGGCTGCGTAAAGGTCTTTCCTGCTATGTGGGTTCGACTACCGCCGACGCCGCGAGTTTTTCACAAGTAGGTCAGCTTAAGTAATGGTCGTTCTTCAAAATAGGGTATATTGCGTTTTATCAAGGAATATTAGGTTATATAAAAATATCAGCTTTATAGAAAGGCGGAAAAATCTGAAAATGTTGAAAATCAGGCATACTAGGTAAATTTAAACTTTAAATGTAGAGGAAGCCTGTTCGTTCAAAAACCGAGTGAATAAATCAGCACAAGTAAAATAACGTTGGAAAATAATCGTTTTGTAAATTTGTCGGTTACAAATATTTCTATATTACGTGCAATATAATGTATGGCTGTTACCGAACAGCCCAAAGTTCGTGAATGCATTCCAACACGGTTTCACGAGAACTGCTAGTTATTTCTTTCGTTTATATATTGCTTGAGTTACGTTGGACTAAGGTCACCATATTTTTATTTGATTGCATCAGGTATGAGGCACGGGAGAAGATATTTCGTAAGCCCCCGTAAATAAATGCCGGTCAGTGACTCATACATTTAAATGGAATTGTCAGGTGCAATAGTGAGCGTTCAATTTTGTGCACACTAAGATAAATTTCGTTCGGTCACTTTTCCTTGTAATTATGTTGGGATTTCGATAACTACGAGGTTCAAATCGTTCTTTAAACGGTGATTCACACTTTATGATTTTCACTGGCTTCATTCGACTGGCCATAAATAAGGACTATATTCTACATGCTTACCAAAATCTTTATAATAAGATATTTCTTAAAAGTATAAACCAAAATAATGAGTTTTTGAACATTCTTTCTTATGCAACTTTTTGTTTGGATCATGGTTTTAGCAGAATCCACACATGTCAACTCATTGCCGAGAAAAATGAACGTCCGCAACAAACGCCGCGAATGAATATGCGTAAGATTAATTAAAACAACTTCCTGAAACGATTTGCTTCATGAAAAACGCTTTAATTAGATATTTCGACGACGAATATCTGTGAATTTTACCTTTTTGCAGGTTAAGTCAAGATCAGAATGGAAAATGTTTGCCAGCTTTTTGACTTACCTAAAAATTAGGGATAAATCGTTTGCTAAAATTGAAAGAACTGACTTTTCTATGCATACTGGAGAAGCTTTTAGGATATTTTTTTACCTTCAGGCTCAATTCTTAGATAAAAAATGCAAAGAAGAGTGGCAGAATATCAACGGCGATTTAAAAATTATGATCTCTTGCCCTTTCCCTTTCATATTTTTATGTTAACTGATTCTGTTCTGTAGGCTGAAAATGTTTGGACACATTTTGCTTACGGCCTTATAGAAAAGATTGAGAGTTTTTATCGGGTGTTTGTATGTATTGTTGTTTATGGTCATCATTTTCGGTAGGGTGAAGCAAATTATAGTCTTATAAGCTTATTACTTAATTTGACTTAGCGGATTTGCAAAATAAAATTTTTGAATTTAATGCGCTCTCCTTTGCCCGACAATTATGTTTTATCTGCTAATTACATTTACCTCAATTTCATGAACGCAAAATAGAACTGATTGTTCTTTGATCCCATATGATTAAAAAGTTTCTGTTATTTTTTAATGTTATTTTATATCACAACACACAATAAGGAAGTTTTTTCCACAGCGTTTAATAGCATAGGAAATTCCTTGGATATAAAAAACATTGGATTTGTCCCGATTCCGCCCCTATATGTCCCAAGTATACTGATCTGAACTGAACACTTTTCTAGCAAACAGCCGTCTGCGCCTCAAGTCGACACAGTGAACAAAATAAACAACCTCCAATGTGTTAAATCCCCCACCCAAATTCTGATCTTCACGTTTCATCAGATGTGCAATTTACGGTACACCAAACATCCCGCGTCCTGGTAATGCCTATTCTAAAATAGTTTGTCATTTGTGCATTGCATGGCAACCGTTTTACTGTCCTCGTTATTGAAAACCACCTCGAAACATTTCAAGATTAGGCATACTACGCTTTCAGTCTTTTTTCTGCAAATTTGGGCTCGTGAAAGCTGGTTTTGTTAGGATGTTTACCACTCGCTTGCAAAAGGTCAGTTGCAGACTTTTCTCGATAATTCGTGTTTGCGTGTATGCAAAAGAGAGCTGGGTCAGAAATGCTCTCCTCCAGAAGAGCAGTTAATCAATGTCATCAGGGTTGAGCCCGCTCATATTCACGCAGTGTTCTGTAAGCCTAAATTCGACCATTTCTGTCTATTCTCTCTGAATATGCATTCTTCAAATTTATTGGGTAATTTCTCCATAAAAATGCTCCTTGTTGGTTTTTTTACAGGTCACTATCCCTCGAAGGCTGTAATCTGCAAGAGGTTTATCCTATAATGTTTTTGGTTATTATTTTGCTCTGCGTAAAGTTGCTCTTTTTAGTAACACTAATGCACAAAGTACAGGAGAACCCTTAAGTTAAATTGGAGAGTTGTTTCAGCTCGGAGCTGCCGTCTTAAAATACCCAAAACTTTCTGAATTTTGGCTGTTTAACTACTGCAGGCTTTTCGGCCGACTGACGCGACCTTTCAAAGCTCCGTCCTGAAGTCGATGCTTTGTATAAATTACGTGTTGGCACTTATGCCATCACCGAGTAATGACTAACCGAGGCGAGGATTGCCAGATTGCCTGTCGACAACTGATTGGTCAGGCCCAGTCAGCCGGCATGATTCCTCCAGATGATTCGCCCAAACGCCAACGTGGCCGTAACCTGGACGCGCGAACGGCAGTTACATTCCTAGTTGGCGTCGTATCAAGCTACCGCACCAGGGCAATAGTCAGCAAGGTAACAGAAGGACGTCACCACGAGAGGGCGAATACTACTAACTTCTCTGAAACTCTGAAGAAAGATCAGGTGGGCAAGCAACTTGAATATGTCATATGTTTTTAGAAATAAGTGAATATATTGACTTCTTTTGGGCAAAAACTTTCATTGTTGTTTCAAAATCCACTAGAACTAATCAATTTTTGATTATTGAAATTTCTGTCATGTTACTTCTATCCCAGCCACACAATAGCGGGACAGTCCACCATTCCACGATTTTAAAGTTTGAATGGAAATATTAAAAGTAAAGCGCGGTAAAGCGTTCACTCTGGGATCTACAGAATGTAACTAAATAATACGCATTCTCATCTAATTTCTTAAACTACTAATGATTTTATCTTGTATAATGGTTTTGCAAGCTACCTCAGCTCTTCTTCCATCTGCTTCAATAGATTTTCAAATGATTTGTCACAAAGATGACATGAAAACACACTTTACAGAAACATCCCGTTTAATGCTTGAATTAACTCAGACAAGTCGCCACGCATTTTAGAACCACTCATTTGCGGTACATTGGAAGGTATGCAGCCAAAAAATAAGTGTCAGTTTTCAAGACGTAAGCAGTTTGTAACTACGCAAACCTTAGACAAATACTATTCAATTTTTTCTGCCAACAGAAAGGTCTTAGACGCACTTTGGTCTTGAAACTTGTGCGAATTCATTGTCGTTCGAGCGGATAACAACTCCTGAAAAATAGGCCTGCTCATCGCATATTAGAATGTTGAGGTTAAACAAGAACTAACTGAGGGCAGCAGAAGGCCTAGAAGTAAAAGGAAAGACGCTCGGTTGCTGAAACATTTCGCTTAATGTTTTTGATCTAATCTTGAAACGTTCATTAAATACAGCAACAGCTAGGGCATGACAATACAGATTTGCGTTTGGCATCTGCTGCGTGGTCACATACCGATTTAAATTAATAGTTATCACACATATCAAAAATGTTGGTTCTCGCGAATGAGGTTTTCCCTCCAGCAATCGAATCTCATTCATTACTACTTTAATGATCTGCATTTTCAGAAATACTCATCCTAGTACCTCTGGACTTCGTTATTAATGTTAATAGAAGGTCTGCTTTCAACGTTTGCTTTCTATCAGGGCTATTGTTTATTATCTTCCTGGCAGATTCGGGTACGAACCCCGGACAGTGTTTTATATGCACCGTCAGAGGACAAGGTCATGAAAAATAGGGTATTGACTGAAGACAAAAAACTTGCGATGTAGTCCAAAAACCAATTCTTTATCTTTTCTCCTCTTGTGCTGATTCTACCACAAACAGCTACATAAATCGTTATAAAATGTTTCCATCAATGTTCACTTGTAAAACGACTGTCAAATTGTTGCAAGTGACATTATTCTGGACCTCAGCGTCGGGTGTTCATTCTCCTTAGTCCGAAAAGATGCATAGAAAGCCTTCAGATAACTTACATCCACGCATATGTGAATTTGTTACATCAAAACTCCTAACACGTGTGTTTTAATAAAACCTAGTTAATCTGATTTTTTCTCGTCGCTTAAGTTGTTTCTTGAGAATGCCAACTTCAATTCACCTAATTTATGAACTTTTTAGAACGCCAAATCACTGAGCATCTGTAAACGATAAGGCAGCACTTGGTCCTACAAATGACAATGGCTTCTACTGCACACAGCAATGGTAATTTACAGACCGTTACAGGGATGTCAAAAGGGACATTCCATTCTATTTACGAACCGAGCAAGCGCTGTAATTAGTTTTCCCTTTATATAATTGCTACATTTAGGGTTTTTTACATATTGGTTAACTATATCATTAGAAAAGCTCCCCTTTCCAAAGAGTTTTCCAGTAATGTGATTTAAATGCAACCCTAACTAGGAAAAGTATCATTATGAAGTCATGCAAATCACGGAAGCCGAACGAAATATTCTGAGTTTGCAGTCGGCATCACAATGGATGGCAGAGTAGCTTTCGCCAAGTTGCAAGTTGTGTAATGCTGAGATCACGAAGGTTTTGCTTTGTCCTTTCCTTCAGTAGTTTGATAATGGTAAAATAATAAGAATTTCGAAGTAACCATGAGGAGAGTGCATATCGTAGGCTAAACTGCTAGAGTTTAAAAATTCCTAAAGCTGAAAATCTTTCAGTCATGATTCCAGAAGGAAGTATGTGCCCAGAAGGAGTTTCGATTGCTCGCTGAAGTAAAACCCTCGGGAATTTGCTTCAGTGAGACCAAATGCACCTCTAGAGATTGGACTTCGATTGGAATCTCTTTGTTGTCAATAATTTCAACAATTTAAACCTGCTTACTGAAGGAAAATATTTTGAGCACAAAGACAAAGTCAGACAAAGCAGATATTTTCATAAAACGAGTATCAACTGTTGTATTTACATAATGCTATCTTCGGATGATAACCGCAGAGAAAGCAGAATTGTGAAACACCTTACACCTCTTAAAAGTTTTGATACCCATAAAATACCTGATTAAGGCCAGCGATCCTGTTTAAACGAGCTTAGAATAAATTATTAGCGAAAAAGAAGAAAAAGAAAATATGCTGATTCGCACAACAGAAGTTGAACAGGGTCACTACGGAGGTACGCAAATGCTTTTCTTCAGTAATCTCTTGAATATTCCTTCCGCAGAGAGTACACCAAAAATAGTCGTGCCATCATATATTTTAGGAATTTCGGAAATGCATAGCAATCTCGAGGAACTGAGAAAGGCTTTACCCCATGTTGACCTTGAAACCGGACTGAAACACCGAGGTAAGATACGTTTAAGTAATCCAATCTTAAAACGTTTTCGAAAAAAGAACCTAAGCAGTCACCATGTTTGTTGGTTAATATTCGGTGATTTTATTATTCCACAATGATAATGCAGTACAAGGCCTATATGAGGTTTACGCCCTTTAATACGTTTTGGTAGTTCACATAGATGTGCAAACCTCTAAGCTCAGGATATCTCGTCTATTAAAATGAAATTCCATATATACTGATACTAAAAATGTGTCTACTGGGAAAGCAATGAAGCGTCATGGGCATACATTTTCACTGTAGCACAGTGTATCAAATTGCCAAGACATCTATTATGTCTTAGATACGGTTTAATAATAATAATTTTGATCCACTTGTGGAAAACTTGGCGGCTTCGGTGGAATAAGATCCAAGGATACCACCCTGTTTAAAAAAGTAAGAGTAAGTGTACGGGATTTCTTAACGCTGGTGCCATTGGCTGCATACAGGGCCCTGCTATCGTGGGTTAGAATAGCACTGTAATCGTCGAGATTTTAAGAGTTGGATCAAATTTAAAAATTTAATGTCTAAATTCACAACAAGCAGCTAAAATGTAGCCAGTTTGTCATGCCTCAACTTGGTGGACTTAATCTGTTTTCCTTTTAAGTGGTAAAGCGCGACCCGATAACCGGTCTTGGGGAACTTCCCAAGGAACATTGTGATTTTGGTCGCCCGAAATCATCCAACGCCTCCCGCAAGAGTGAGTCCCACTAACGTCAGGAACTTGCATGAGACCCCCATAACCTCAGTTAGCCGGAAGTCACAGTTTGCTAGATGCTCGACGGTCTGCTTTCTTGCATATTTCGCAGCATACCCTTCACGTATTGTGAAGTCGTGACTGCATTTGCTTTCTAAAGGCCACATGTCTACCGCGGTTGCCTTGTCGTTTCTAATTATGCACGCACAAGTTGAATGCAATCGTCATTTTGGCCTGAATCTTGGATACCGTTTCATCATTTACTGGCTCGTTTTAGAGTTTAACAACGTTCTGCTGAGCTGGGATGCTGACACAGCAAAACCTCTGCCGGTGGAGAAGAATGGCGCAAAGGAACCGAAAAAAGCAAGTAAGGCAGTAAATTTTAATGAGTGTTTTATCTTAATTTTAAGCGCCACTTGCTGACGGTCTATATTGATTTAACCTTGTAGGAGATTATTATTCTTAAAATAGGCAGAAGGACATTACCAGCAAAGACATCGGACACCAGGAAGGCCTTTCTGCCTTATTAGGCGTCATCGGCTAGTGATGCCCAACCCCAGTGTGGCCGT
>UYRU01042141.1:21111-31169 GCA_900617775.1 Dibothriocephalus latus | reverse complement strand
GTTAAATCCTCCTATCCCCAACCTTGCATCAGATATGCAATCTACTGTACGTATAGACAGATATCTGCTTTTGCCTCTGATGCTGGATCCGCGACCGAATCCGAAACTTCAGGCGAATAAAGTTCGTGTTCCCAGCAATCGTATCTGCTTCCTTTCAAGTAGATGCCTGCTCGCTATGAAGAGATTAGGATTTTTTAACGGTTCAGCTCTTTTGTTGTAGCTTATTGCAATCATCGCAACGATTTTGAGAATATGCCTACTAATTATCGTAAATGTTAACTAAATTTTAGTCCACTAGCACACATTGGCGAGACTGGCCAGGACTCCGATATTCAAGGGGCAACCATCGTAGGCCGAGGAAACTCAAAAGCCGAAAGGCTGATGCGTGAGGCATGGTACTCAGATGCCAACTCCGTCAACAGGCATATAGACTTCCCCGCGGCCTGAAAAGTCTTACGCCATTATTTGAGCAAAGGCCGGAACAAGGCCAAAGCGAACGTAAGAATTGCAAACGAAAAGGACCCCACGGTGAACCGGCCGGAAGGAGAGGCAGGAATACCGGGACCCTCTATCGTGGGGACAGGGCATTACACTAATTACTGTTTATGACCCCGAACGACCGTCGACTTCACTGACAGTTAATTAGCGTATACTACTATAATTTTCCCCCACCCCCATTCTTTTTTTTGGTTGACGTTTCTTACCCCTTGACGCCCTGATGACCGCTGACAGTTGATTGGCCTATGGCCACTATAATTACCCTCCTTTTTCTTGCTGCTTCTTATCTCTGCAGATGGACTCCTGTAAGAGTTCGAAAACTCAGGACAATAAAACAATTGATCCCGTGCTTGACAAGTCTTCTTCCTTACCTAATCAGAATTACGTTTAAAAGTTTCCTTTCCTTATTTTTTCAGTCTAAATCGGCAGTCTTGAGTCAGCGCACAAGTTACTATTCGCTATGCAAAGTCACTTTCCCGGAGAAACATGATAGCATTGTCGGCAAAGACAAGGGAGAATGAAAAGACCACTTCTGGCTCATTAGCCGTCATCAGCCAGTCATATCTAGCCAAAAGTGACTCAACGGTTAGAGCATTAGACTTCTGATCAAAAGGTCGCGGGTTCGAAGCTCGGGTAGGGCACATATCTCACTGACTGATGACAGCTAGTGGGCCCGAAATGGTCATTTCAATCTCCCTTGTTTTTGCCGGCAAAGTTATTTGTCAAACCTACTAGCCGCTGCGCGCCCACTGCCGGAGCTCGAGACTGTGCCCCAAGGCAGGGTGGAATGACTGAGTTCCGTGGGCAGTCGGTGAGCGTTCATCAACAAGGCGGAACATGAGCTCATGGGGGTACCGTAAATAAAAAAATGGTGTACTTTGCCAATTGTCTGGTCAAAAAATGAAAATATTTAACGTAGTCCTGGACTTAAGAAGCAGCGTAAATTATCTTTGACCTAGTCATTCAAATTCCCCTTTTGTTTTTATAAATACATATCCCTTTTGCCTTGTACAATATTCCAACTTCCGTTTTCCTAGGAAGTTTTTGCCGGAGGGCGTGGGTTTTTTTATTTTCAATATACAAAATAAGAACATCGAAAATTAGGGCATTAAATTAATTTTTTCACTTAGAAGTATTTATGCATAAAGCTGGAGTCAATTTATGTTGACAGCTGTTGCAAATTATTGGAAAAATACTAAGCACTCTCTTTTAATTTTTTCCAATGAAAAACGACAAGATTTAACGTTGCGATACATACTTGAAAGCGGGTTAGTTTGAAAGTTTTTCAAATGACTTCTTACACTACTTTGTTTATTGATTTAGACTGATCCATTTATTCTTTAAGAAGTTAGTTTGCAGATTAAATAAATGCCTTGCGAAACCGATTTTATATGACACTTGTGTCGACTCATTCCATAAAGAGGGCCTCGTCATAATAAAGAACAAAATTTATGCGGAATTATTTCGGCAAAGATAGCCAACGTACAGGTTAAGGCAGATGTGCGCAAAGAGCTTCTTATTCGTCAGAAACCCGTTCATAGCTTTTTTCTTCCCCGAAAAATTTGGATAAAACATGGGAGCAGGAACCAACCGAAGAACAGAGATTTTCTTGCGTTTTTTTTCCGATAGAGTATCTCTTTCCGTTCTAACCCTAAAACTAACATTAATACCTTTCCTTAACTCAAACCTGACCCTAAATTTAATCTTTGCAATAACTCTAACTCAAAACGTAATCGGAGCCGTAAAGCTAAAACTAACCTTAATCTCACCCCAAGTATTGAATCAAATCTTCCTGGAATTGAACACTAGCCCTCATGTATAATGCGGCGTTCGTGTAATCCTTTCACATAAAAGATGTTTCAAAACAGGTATGAATATCGGCAGGTCTTATGCCGCGATAGAGGACGCTATATGAAAATAAATGCTAGCCAAAGGCCGACTTTAATTGAACTTGATTATATGTGATAGAACAATGCCATGGACAGACGAGTACATGTTTTCGAAGAAGATTTAATTTATTATTAATCTCGACAAATAAGGCTCCCAAAAATATCCAGAGAGTAAAAAATCTGTGTCGATATTAATTACAAACAGTAATGATGCAAATTATACATTTAAAATAGAAACAAAAATTTGTACACAATTCAGAGTTTATTCAACATGAGCTGGAAAACTGGGATAACTGTATGTGTGCCGATTCTGTGTATAAGTTCACCGGTATTGTCTGTAAGATACCCCACATTGGTTTTCACGGTATTTTTCTGCTACAGTTTTAGCGGCTCGTTTCGTGACATAAAACCTCAAATAATTTTGGCAAGCAGACGACCCCTTAAGATAAATATTTAAGGGACAGGTGTGATGGACATTAAGGTCATGTGACGCTGCTGTGTGATCTGTTTGCCCATGCAGTGTTTGCATGGCACAGCACCATTAAAAATTCCTTCACCTAGCCGAGCATCACACTAAGGGTCAAATCAGAAAAAAATGTAGTGTATATGTAATCGATTGATTGTTTCTCTGACATGCACTTAAGAATCATATATAGACACTAAATGCATATAAAGTTATAGCAGCGATACAAAGCTTCTGTAACTATGCGACTGCGTCAATGTGACTGAATTACGTGAGCATGAATCAAATAAAACTACAACGGAGTGTTACAAATAGGCCAAAGTATAATGGACGGAGGCTGCAAAACAGTTGCAAAAATCCTTCAAAATGGGACTTGGATTACATCGCAGATGGTGATATCATTCGTAGAAAAATAATACTGATTCGGTTAACGTAGTATAAACAATGAATAGTTAATTAATTAACTAACACATTAAGAAGTTGCCCATGAAATTAAACATTTGAGAGACAATAAATTGCAGCACAAAAATATAGCCAAGAACCTGCGAAAGGTACTGGTCAAGAAGGAACCCAAGACATATAAGGCAAATGCTTAACAAAACAGTAAAAAAATTTATTAGAAAAAAGCCGAAGTAACACTTTTACCTTAAATAAATAGTCGAAAATTCGGGACATCGAGGTCCAGCCGGGGAAAGCTACTATCATGTAAAAACGACAACAATACCGTGCGCCAGATCAGTCAATAAGTCGTAAGTAAAACCAAAATAAAACAACTAAGTCTCACATGTCGAAGAATGTGTATTTAAACTAGTCTTGCATGAACAACTTTTTCGGACGATTGCGAAAAAGCTCCCCATATACTCAAGTTGGGCTAATCTGGATTAACTTGAGAAATGCGCTTTGGAAAACATGGCATTTACGGTTCTTCATTCAACTGTGTATACATTTTTTTACTGTAGTAGACTAACAAAGACATCCCAGGGCATTATTTTATTCCCTTCTGCAGCAAATCAAATGGTCAAAAGTTTTACTTGAAACCTTTTGACGAATCTGGGACACATAATTCGCAACAAGCCATTTTGAATCCAGCCGATGAAATTATAAATATTTTATTTCGGAAAGGTAAACATGCTCAAAAACCCACTAGCATCCATATATGTGAGATCTTAAAGTCAGAATTGCATAGTAAAAACACGGGTTTAAAACGCAGACCCAGAACATTTTCGTTCATTTTCGCGGTCTATGAGTGAGTGCACCGCATTCGGTTTCCTCCTTCGCAACTCAAGTCCACTTCAAACCTATAGACGCTCTTGACAAGCTTTTAAACCATTTTGGGAATAGGTTCACTGAATCGTCTTTTGGCGTGTAGAAATCTGAGCTTGTGCTTCTGGAACGTTATTCAGCGCCGGATACCCTCATCCTACAACCGCGAGTAGGCATAATAGTTACGCAATGCTAAATACTGAGCGCCGGAGTAGTGGAATAATACTTTTCCTGAAATTTAAATTGTTTCCAGATTAACGCCTTAGGGTTGAACGCTCCATTTTAGTGGTTTGGCAACGAACGCGAGGATGGATATATTTCAAGAGCTTTCCCTTCAGTCAAATACATTAAAAAAATCCCACCATCAGTTTAAAATGCGTTTTATGTGGAATGTCAGTTTTGGATTCGCAGATTTCTTCTCAGTAGACGAAGGAAGAAAATATATCTTTACAAGCTACCATAATTTCGTAAGCAATGACTACAAGGAAGACATTTAAGCAACAGTAGCTTATGTAGCTCCACTCATTAATCCCTACAACCTTCACGTTTTCTTACTAAAACGGTGTTTATTGGGTTCTATGGGCGGGGAATTAGGGCACGCAGTGGAATATGCTTTAATAAATGCTAAATGCATTTTTATTTCATTGTTTTTAGAAGTTTTGTTGATTCGTATCTGTGGATTTTCCTAATCTGTATTATCATTTAACTTATTGCGTAAAAACCTGATTATCAGATTGCAGGTTTCTTGAATTTCCTGAAAAATTGAAATGGTGGTTAGGAGGTCATCTACTTCAACTTATCTGTGGTCCAAATTACCGTTCTGGAGTTAGATTAGTATAGTCCGCGGCTATAGATATTGAAAAAAGTGTGTGTAGCAAATACATTCACTGTGACTGCTTTATAGGAAATGACATTGTCGCAATTGGAAATTGACGGACCATAAGCCAAAAAAGGAGGCCTACATATAACTGTAAATTTTGAAGGATAATTAAAAGGTCCATAGTACTCGATGGGTCATATCTAGAATGCGCGACGGCAAAGATACAATGTGACAACCAGAATCTGAATGCTTTATAAGGTATACCTTGATTGCTGCCATTTTTGTTCTCAAAATAACTGCAAGACTCAAAATATATTTTCGTGGATGTACCAAAATGTATCATACTTGTGGACTCTTTTTCTTCCAGGCCTATTTACTGGACTTTTCAAAAAACAGGGCCTCATCGCCTAAGTACTCGCTGTTCCAGGATGACATCTGATGAACAGCATAGTCATTAGCAAATAATAAATATCCTCTGATCACTGACCTACTTACAGATACTGTTAACATCGCCTCCTGCAGGTGATTGTTAAATTTCCCTAAGTCTTTTCTAATTAGGCACCCAGAGAACACCGATAAATGAATAAAGGGGCGGATAATGACATTTTTTATTGTTTGAGGAATAAAATCCGCTACTTACTTTCTTATGGGACATCTTCATACACCCTGCTTATTTCTAGGCGCGGTTCTATCATTAATAATGCCACGCATAGTATCTTTACTGGCAGTGCAAATATTTGCCAACAACTCACGCGACAACCCTTCTGCAGGCTTATTCCGCTTCCGTTCAAAGTCAGTGGCAAATAGAAATTATCCGTATATATTTATAGCACAGCAGATTGAGGAAAGTGATAGAATGTCGCGGTGTTCCCTGCGCATTTCTTTACTTCTCGGACCTCCCAGTGAGATTAAGTAAATTATTGTCAGATTGTTCTGGATTTTTTGGCACAGAGTTACGCCAAGTTGCAACTCAACCTTTCTAAACGTGAATCTGCTCCGTGTTTTTTGAAAAAAAGTGATTCTGCATATTTAGCCTCACCTGCTCTCTACAGGATAAAGGTCCCTCTTTCCCTTTTCCGAAGGATACTTTGTCGGAGCTTCCATGCCTACAGTAATACCTCCCCCCCCCATTGCACGACGCGCGCAAGGGTGCGACCTTAGTCTGTGACACTCAGCGACATAGAATACGTCTCTATATAAGGGAATTCTGGCATTCACTTAGCACCATCCCGCTTTTCTTTAATCAAACGGCGTTTAAACAGTTTCTCTCTCAGAAAAGGTCTGTTGCGCCTTGCAGTGTTTTAAAGGCAGAAATGGAAGTAATTGAGGTATTCCGTAACAATAATTCAGATTCTAGCCGAGACCTTTCGTGTGTCGAGTCACGTGCTCTATATCTTAGTAAAATTATCACTCTTTTTTAAATTTATCGTGGTATGTAAAGCTCTGCTTCTGACTTTCACTTCCGCATTTCCAGTTGCAAGAATGTAATTCTCCGTAAGGCAACCACAATGCATTATTTTGCTGCAAATCTTTCCACGAAATATTTCATTTGCGCAGAACCTGTCTTAACTTAATGAACGTTGTTTAAACTATGTTCTTTAAGGGAATTTTGCTTAAATGGTTTATTAAATACTATTTAGAAACTAAGGCTCAGTCCCTGGTAAGCTCTTCGGAAACATTCCCCCAGTTACATGTTTCACTTGAAAGTTTATCGTGCATCTTGCTGACCATCTTATGGGTTTCACCATTCGCATTTTGTCGTGGTTTGTGGTCGGTTTTGTTTTGAACTATGAGATGTTCTTTTTCCCAGTAAATATTTTGTTAGGTAATCATTGCTTCCGAAATTTTGTAAGCTTATAATCTTCTCTACTTCTCCTGAAGCCACAGGGAATAACTTTTAATATTCATTATCGGGACTGAATTTAAGACACGTTCTTAAATTTATTAGGAGCTTTTTACATGAATGAAACTGATTCAGGGCAAGCCGTCGAAATATATCTGTTACTGTCTCCATGCTAAACCACTCAATTGGAGCTTTGACTGATAACACATGAGCGAAAACGATTCAGTTGGCTTATCCTTATATGATACAGTGTCATGTGAAGAGCTTTTAGGAAGTTGAAAGGGATTAATTTATTTCCTTCAATTGCAAAACAGACTCGGGTTTTCAATATTTACTGTATAATTTCGGCTTTGACGCCTGATATATGTGAGTTCTATACTATTTTGCTTAAATTGTTTGAATTAGTCTACCAGTGATATCAATTCCCACGATGTAAGCCACATCTAGTTTTGAAGAGTCTATATAGCCGTTTCGCGGCCTTCGTCCACTATTCCCTTTCCCGTTTTTAACAAAGCCCAGCATCTTTATTTGTTTGATGATCACGTAAGCTAGTCAAACTGACGCAATTAGATCATTGCAGAGGCTTTGTATTGCCGCCATGACTTTATATACAGCCTGTAACCATATGTGTTTCTTAAATGTATGCTAATGATAGGAGCGTACAGACTAGAAGAAGCTATTTTCTACCGAGCTGACCCTTAGTGGGAGGTCCGACTCGTTAAAAGAAGTTTTGAAAGCGATGCTGCGCGCACATTCCGTGGGATGACAGATCAGTCAGCACCGCCAAACCTTCGCTCAGCCATTTGGCCTTATTTTTCTTAATGGTAAGTGGGCAATAAGAGATGAACTCAGTCTGCCCAACATTTTCGCTCTAAGATCTGACTGTACCTTTGAACATTTTTTCCTAATAGGTCATGTGCTTGCAGAATTATTTAATGTTTCATGTCGTGACACGTGCCGCAACGGCTGTTGGGGAAACAGTTTTTAACATAAACCCTCTAAATACGACTATTTGATTACAAAGTCCGGCAGTCACCTGAGGTTCATAGAACCGTAACAGAAAAAAAATACTGCGACAACCAGTCTTGGATATCTTCCGTGAAATACTGCTGAACATATCCACACACGCGGCACACAGCTTCTTTCCCCTAATCATGAGTATACGCTTGTCTTATTTTCCCAGCCCGTGTTGTCCTCGCCGGCATAGGTGAAAGAGTCGTGGTTAGTGAACTTATTTTAATTTATTTGTCATTCGAAATGCCAATATGTCATCTCAAATTTACAGGAAATATCAACGCGCATGATTTATTTCCGTTAGATCATTTCAGGGAGCATTCGTTATTTAGATCGTAATACTGTTTATATCCGCTTCGAAAACATTTGCCTGTCCGTTCACATCCCACCCAGTTAACTTAAAATTGGCCTTTTGCTGGCATTCATTTTTCCTTTCTTCCATTTATACAGTTCCTTCAATCTCAGCATAAACCTTGCTCACTTCAACGTTTGTTTAATTTTTAAAATATTATATGAAGTCCACATTATACAGATGGTCTTGTCCTCAATTTCAGGAAGATTTGTCTAATATTGAAGTTTAGTTTTTGCCTTATGGCTCGGGTTAAGTTTGAAGCTAGAGACGCGGTTAAGATAGGGTTGATGTTGGGGTAAGTTCTAAGTTAACTATAATAACTAAGCTTTCTTTTGGGGTTAGAAAGAAAGGAAATACCCTTTAAGAAATTTAGCTGAAGACCGTCTCTCTTCCTGAGTTGACTCCTGTTCCCGTGTTTTAGCGAACACTTTCGTGAGGGACAATAATGTGTAAAGGGGATTTTGACAAAGGAGAGGCTTTCTGCACAGAAAACAAAACATGATTAATGTCAGGGTCGAGTAAGTCTGAAATCGTCATCTGGCCCTCATAGATCAAATCCGACCTCAACTTTTTTGGTTTGTAAGTTGTTAGATTCCGATGGAAATGTAGCCCGAGGCTTTAAATGGAAACCGTTCACTTCTATCGCTCCTTACGATCAAGGTAAATGGGTAAAAATCTCTCCGGACACAGCCACTCGCTATTTTTGCGCTATCCCTTCTGCAATGGAAACGTTTTTCAGAAAAACACATAAACCGTTGGACTCTTTGGCACGAGCAGTCTCCTGCTGAAAGTCACCGAATTTAACTGAAATATGTGCATTGTAATGTGAACTACACCTTACTAATGTGGTTCCGACCAATCCATTGTTAGGAGTTCCCCTAGGTGTTGATTAACCTATTAAACACCAATATGTTAGTACGGGAAGAAGAGGACGAATTTTTGATTTCCGAAAATAGATATAGGTATTCGTGCGGCGAGCGGTCAGCACAAAAATTATCATTCTTCTTCCGTTTATGTTATAACATTTCAAGGCGTTTTTCCAAAGTCATTATCTTCTGCTTTCTTAGATAATCACCTAATCCAAGGATACAACGTTCAGAGGGTTTCATCTCTGCATGGGTATTTTGGTTTGGTGTGCAGGAACTTTCTATTTCTATCAGTGCATAAAGCAATTAGCCAAAGTTATTGAACGAAATCTTCCGCTTTCCTAGGTTCAAAAATGTTTCCTTCGCTTTCCACTCCGTAGTTGTATTATTAATCGACTTGTGAGTGTTAAAAGTACGAAGTATTTCAGAACGGACGCAATATTCCTTATTTTAGCGTGTTGGCTAATGCGTACTACTGGACCATTTAGAAACTGGCAGGACTTTTTTATTGCCGTAAATTGATGCCTTTACATTCATTCTTCTCTTCAAGCACCGTCTATAGTGTACGCGCAAACCAAACCCGTTTGACACTCGTTGCCGATCGGTCAACGTTCATCGGTGACTGTCAAAGCAAAACCATCCACGCGCTCCTAGGATTATTGAGTAGGAGTAGAACAAGGGGTTTGCCTCGACAACATGAGAATGCGTCCTGCGCGAGGAATTACGTCGAAAATCTCGTCGATAAGTTCTGTCAACGTCCGACATTCTCTATTCTTAACCAAATTATCTAGGAAAAAGTTGTTGAAACGATTCATTGAATCGCCCGCCAATCGAGCTATCCAACAAGCAGTTTTTAGTATGTTTGTGACGCTAGATCCTAAAGACACCCAACATTTAAGTCCCCAAGCAGTGGCGGAAAGGAAAGGCAGCGCTATTTGTGGCAACGCTTTTGAAGAGCAGGGGGAAAATGGACTGTCCGGCAGGCACATTTCATGCCATCTTTTGGCGTGCAAAATGTTGGGCACAAGATTCATTATTGCTATTTTGTCT
>UYRU01042141.1:0-19574 GCA_900617775.1 Dibothriocephalus latus | reverse complement strand
ACAGACCTACACAGCGGCATTGACTGCGTCCAAAGTGGGCTTGGTGTGAAAAAGTGTCAGTCCAGTACAAGTGATACAAGAACGTAAACTTTCAACTTTTCTGCCCGTCTCTCTCTACCTCCCTCCCTCTCCCAACATACGAGATTACTTGCAGTCAGATTTTGTGCTCACTTAGCCAACCTGGTCTGCCCATTACGTTCGTTCAGAGTGGTTCTTAAATGCAAGCTTTCAAATTCGATAATGATCTTTTCTCCCCCTAAAGCTATCGCGCTCTAGGATCTGGGCGTTCGAAGCGTCGTGTTTTCACAACTCCTTCCAGTATTACGCAGCATGCAACCGATGGCGCAGTCTATAAAAACGATTAAGTATTGAACCTTCTAGTACATTTGGAAGATATACATTGAGCGCGACGAGGGTGGTCGGCCAAGAAATGTTGGCCGTGTCTGATGGCAATTAAAAATACATAAATAGTTCTTTCATTCTTCCTTGAAATTTTCGATGTCCCAATCTCTATTAGCTATGTTTGCTGCCCATAAACAACCTCTGATGTAACATTATCACGCCAGTATTTGCATAAATTACGAAATGTTTTTACTTACATTTGGTATTTTTAAAACTTATATTACACCGATAACATGTGACCATGCTTCCAGCATTCTCCTTAGATGAAAGAGGTATTCACCTTAAGCGGTTATTTTACAGATTGGTAAGAATAGCTTCTAAATAGAACGCAGGAGTAGGAGCGCCTCGCCTACTTACAGCAGGTGGCCTTCCGATAAATTTCAGGAACGTTAGGTATTCCCCTGCCTTAACCCCAACAGTGACCCTAACACAAAACTAAATTGTAACCTTAATCTGAACCCTAGCCCTACCCTAAACCTAAGACTTACAATTAACACTAATTCAAACGCTAACCCAAACGCTGACTTTAATTCTAACCTTAAATATAACTCTAAAACACCCAATTTTTCCCGGATTTGATGCAAAGCTGCATCTGTGGTGGAGGGTTCCTCGTCCCGTGGCCTGTTTAGGTGGTCGTACATGTCATTTTTACCTACAGTTTGAACAAGTCCAAGTATGAGCATCCAGTGCGTTCAAAAACAATCGCACTATAAACACAGCAGAATAACTGCTTTTAAAGTTCAAAAAAGAAGGGCATATACATATGAAAATGGGAAATTCATCCCGAACCAATTTTTGGCTCAGATTCTAACAGGCCATTTTTGAAGGGCAGACGTTAAGATATTTAGCTCAAAATTCGGATCCTCTTAAGATTTGGGTAGCCCACTCTCTCATCCTCGAAAACATATTCTCCCAATGCTACTTTATTTGGTGGTAGCTGTTCCGCGTAAAGCCGGAGGCCAATACTGGCCCTGCAGATACGCGACGTGAGCGGCTGTCGTTCTCTTATCGGTTTGTAGCGACGCCTAAAAGCAGGTCAGTCCAAATTCCAAAACATCCTTTGTGCATATTAAATTGCAATAAAACAGCCTGTTGAATTTTAGCAGCAGCAGCATTTGATCTGTTTTATGATAAAAAGGTGCGACTGATAACAAGAACGACACTCTCCCTCATCATGATCGTTTAAAACCAAGGAAGACTCTGAGGGGTAAATTGACCCCACAGTTACTGTAAATATGAAAATCAAATACTTACAACATAGTCTCCCTAGGCGCAAACACGTTCCATATTCTCGCTAAGAAGGTTTACTAGCCCTGCTTGCCAGAAGTTCGTTCTTCAAGAATAAATTGCCATTTTGTGTTTGCGGTTTTTTGAATGAAGTTGATCGTTAGCAAGGAAAATGTTTCTTTGTGGCTGTGATCCGCACTCTCCCCCTAAAAGGAGCCGGTACCCACAACGTCTACAGATATACGTTTTCGGAACCCCAGGAAATGAGAATTATCCTCAATAAGGGGCCAGTTGGACCACAAGGAACCTTCATCGCACAAAAGGAAAATGCATAATCACGTACTTTTTTTCCTAATGCGATTGCTTTCGCCAATGGAGACAGATTGGCGATGTTTAGCGGCAGTTTTGAAATCATAGTCTACAGGATTCTGGGCTCTTTTTGCTTTTCCTTGGTTTTGACCTACTTCTTAGGAAGAGCGTTTTACCATACTGTATTGGACGGTGTTTTAAGCTCGGAACGACCTTGTTCGACCAATGTTCTTTGATCAACTTTAGTCAAGATTCCTGCTTTTGTAAGATCCTGATTAAATCCACATGCCCCAGTTTATCGCAAGACTATGCAACTCCTGGCAGCCTACTACTTTCTGAGCTGTGCTCTTTTCCGAATGTGACCTTGACATGCATTTTAAAATTACTAACTGGATGCTTTTGCCACCACAACGAATTGCCTACCATTTGACGACCTGTCTGCTAAGGAGTACTTTGCTGCACCTTCTCCGAGTCTCTAACTCGAAGTACGCGCCCGCACCTTCTCTGGTAGAAGGATATTATATTTCTGACCAGTCTGCACAGAGCAGGCTTTGTCAGCTAGTGCAGAGCTATCAACACCGAGGCTTGATCTGTCAATTCGTTCTCTCGTTTCGCGCCAGAGTGGACGGCATGTTGACACACCACAGACTGTACTGTACTTAAGTACACAAAACACCGATATTTCTGTGTATCTGGGGGTGTCGGGCGAAGTTGCGGTACCCTTGATACCTACCTTTAACTCTGTGACCCACTGGAGAGTCACTGCTGTGCGTTGGCCAAAAAGCTGGAGGCAGACGTGAGAAGGATCCAAGGGGTCGTGCTCTGAATATAACCCTCCCGTCGAAGCTGCTGTCCAAATTCTAGAGACAGGCAGTGTCTCAGCGTAAACTCAAAGGGCCCAAGACGAGTAAAAAGGACTCTTATACCAGATACAGGTTTTTAAAAATAGAAAAGCGAGTCGGACCTATGCACCCTAGACTCTCGGTCTTCCTGAACATGAAGACTTTTTAAGGCATAGTAACTGCCCCCATGAGAGCTGACATGCACCTCTTTGTCTGATTTGCCGCTCTGTTAATTTTAATTTAATTTACGTAAACGCAACTCTCCTGTAAGCTTTCTACAGACAGGAGACAGCCTTAAACTGAATAAAGTTTTGTAAAAAAGTGGATTAAGATCTCTTACAAATATTACTCCGCAAGGATTGATCAGGGACAGAATTTGTAGTGGAGATCAAGTGGATGCCAGCAACGTCATCTTAATTTTTAAAAGTAAATTCATACAAGGCTAGAGACAGCCGACAACCGCAGAGATAGTTCTCCTTATTCTTAAAAGTAAGTTCTTCCCCTGAGGATGGACGCCATCTCATCTTCGAGACTGCCATTGGTAAGGAGGACTCGTACTGCCGCCTAAACACGAAATGGGAATATGAACTACGCACAGTATACGTGGCTTTGCACCAAATTCTGGGTAAATTAGGCTTAGGACTAAGGCGAGCTTTAGGGTTAGGGTTAAGTTTACGATTAGGTTTAAGGCTTAGATAGGGTAAGGGTTAGGGTTCCTGTTAACTGTAAGTTGTAGTTCTACGGTAGGTCTAGGGTTAAGAGTAGGGTAACGGTTTAGTTGTATACTAAGTTTTTTGTTAAGGTTAAGATGCGGGAATATTTATCCCTCCGGACAGATATTATAATGCCACCTACTTTAAGTGGGCGGGGCGTTCTTATTTCCATGTCCTGTTTAGGCAGCCATACAAGTCATTTTTAACCGATTGTTTATTTGAGGAGTTTTGGTAAATAGTTTTTGCCAACACTGCACTAACTGTACTCACTCGCTTTCTTTTATCTTTTCGATATGTGAAATCACTGCCAAAATTTCCGGCTATTTCTTTGACTTAATAAGTGGGTCCTTTGTTCCTTCCAGAAGAGTTTAATCAATGGAGGCTTTAAAATAGTCTCTGACATCTAATGTGGGTAGGATGGATGTCGTGAGAAAGAGAATGATAACAGTTTACGTTACTTTATGGATGACCTCAGTAACACGTTCAGCAATGCTACCCATGTAAACATTCAAGAAGTAAAATTTGGCCAATGTACGTTTTCAGTTATTTATTATCAGACAGTTACCCTCCTTTATATCATTGTAACTGCATGATGATGAATAATCGTAAAAGCACGTTCAGCAAACTTGACTTCTTAAGTAACAGGTGTTCACAACAAAATGTATGAGTAAACTCGGGGACAAGTAGAATGGAGCCTATCACATTGGAGAATTCTATTCAACTTCCTGTACAAGGAAGTCAAAGTAGGATATCGGTAAACGTCAGTAAACCTGAAAGTATCCTGCAAAACCTTGGGCACAAGTGCGTGGAGGCGAAATCAAGAAAGAGGTCGTCGATTTTTGTGGAGAAGAGCCGATGTAGGCAACTGTTATACCAAATGCTGCCTTCTAATTTCATTAGCACAGCTTGCTTGCCAACGATCGCCTCGTCGGTCTAGGGTCCGAAATCAAAGCAAGAGATTGTGCGCAGCACAGCCGTAATTGTTGTCTGTAATTTCACTTTTTTATTCGGTACACCGACAACTTTGGCACAAAATGCAGTCAAAGGCTAATGTGATGCTGCTGGCAATTCGAATATTGTGCAGGAATTCCCGTTCCATAAGAGGAAGATTTTTCTGGCCATTTCTGGCTTCTATGTCTTCCTTCGCCAACCCATCTAAGACTTCAAGCTGCGTATAGTTGATAACTGGGTGCTTGGGCAGCACGCTGTTCTTTTTTGCTCACGGACTCATGTCCCGTGTTCCCTGATCATGAGAGTTTAAAGGCACAGTGATGTAGTATTTAACCGATAGAATTGCAGGAGAGAAAATGTCCCTTTCGTCGTGCTTTGGAACTGTAGTCTAGAGCCCTAACAAATGGCAAAGTAACAACAAATGAAGCAGAAAGGTATCGACCAGTGGGAGAGGATTTAAGTGATAATGTCTAATTCAGCCAGCCATACCTAAATTGGTTTCTAGGGCCACTACACAGGTGTGACATACGAAGAAGACTCCCGGTCCGATGTCGGGATCGTTTGCACTAGAGAAGTCTATTGGACTTATTCGATCTCAGTCTCTGCCTGATATTTATCTTCTTCTCTTCCGTCCTTCTTCTAAACGATGGAGAATAAAATTTAGAAATTAATTTCCACCTCTTTGTGATCCTTACTTGCTTGTCAATACTAATAGGAAAACTACCAGAACAGCATTAGCCTGTCTGAAAATTTCGCAGAAGCAACGAGCTCTAACCTGTGCGCATAATTGATGAATTTTCGAGTCATTGGGGGGCAGCTTACAGACTCGGATGTAAATAAGTTGAACACAACCTTTATTTACCTATCCTCCCAATTAACTATCCAATATCTCAAGTCTGACCCCATAATTGAATCACGAAAGCGATACATTATGTATGAAAACTTGAACTTCTCTCTTCTTGCCAAGAGCACTAGTGTGGTACAGTTCATAACACGCCCTCGGCATCTACATTCATAGCCATTGCTGGAGTTCCTCTGAATTTTTAGTCTTACCTGTGATTACTGTATCGGCGAGTATAGGTATTCTTATTGTAAAAAAACTGCGCAGCTGCATTTAGACTTTTTCTGAATCACGCAAGCATTCCTAGGAGCTGACGTTTCGTAAAAAAGGCCGATTTTCCCCTTTTTAATATTGTCAGTTTCTCGGCCAAACACCTTCTTAATGCTTAAGAAGTGTTGTAATTCATGCCCTTTACCTCTTTCACGGTGGTATGCACAACCCAATTTACCTTTGGCAGGGTTTTCCAAGACATTCGGAATTGCTTGAAAAAGTAGCCATATTGGACCACATTGGCTGCCGTAACTTGTACGCTACGCGATCCAGGAATTGCGATGAAATAATGAATTATGGTCTTCGAAAAACCACCCGAGCGTAGGTTTCGCGGAACGTTCTTCCAACTCTCGGTCCTTTGAAGCAATATTTATTTTAGACTTTCAGCACTGTATTACGAACTCGACGTAAAGAGGAAATAGATTTTAGAAATGCAGTAAGTGCCGGTTGGCCTGCCGATGCCCGAGATTTTATGTGAATTTACAGTCCGCAACAGGATTGATGGTATTAACGTAGTGATTTATTTACACTTGAAACGCGATCAGAAAATATGCTAAAACCTCGAAGACCGAAGAGTTTTGTGCATGCACAATTCCTGACTGACACCTCGATATGGATCTAGAGGTTCCATCAGAATCAGATACTTCCTCGCTGTTTTCCACCATTCTTCATTTTGCTGTGTGTTATGACCCGGCCTCATACTCAAGATTCACTAACGACTTTCCAAAAAAGTACACCATAAGAAAATAATGCCAGCTACGCCGCTTTCGAATAGTTTTAGGGGTCGGTAGATAATTTGTTGCAGAGAAAAGTCCACAAGTACCCTCGATGTTGTCGCTAACGGTTAATCTACAAGGCGGTATGCGAAACAGGTCAGGAAGTTCGCCCATGCACACCGTGTTAAGCCTGCTCTTTTTATTTGTGCCCAGTCGCCCTGAGAGTATGAAAGAGTTCCTACGTTGATGCGCATAGTAGTCGTTAGCATAGGCAGTATGCATTAGATGCATATAAAAGACTTGTGTAAAAAATTTCCGAACTTAATATACCTTACAGCTGTTTACCTCCTAACCAAGTGTATTTAAATTGGACAAAGACAGACTTTGAGTTATAAAATATCCATCCTCCCCTTCGTTGCTAAATTTCGGACTGTTGACAGAATAATTATCCGAGTAGACCTGCGGCCATGTAAGAGGAAAATTTAAGTTCACAATAGCATCTAAAATAACTTTATTCTTCAACTTATTCCGAAGACCTATATCAACTAAGTTAGCCAATGAATGATGCTTGTGGTATGGATGGTTGCGAGGTCTAAAATATAAGGAGCTACCGGTTACTTACGCATTTCAAAATAAGACCCAACATCTTCACAGTTAAGACTGTTTATCCGGTTTCAAAATAATTTTCCTAGAAAGAAATTATTTGGAAATAAACTTATTACGTTTTTAAGATTACGGACTGGGATTGCCTATTTGGACATATTACGTAACGACATACCTAAGGATTTCCACTGGTGAATCAGACCTCAGCTGTGTGCTTATTTTTAATTAAGCTGACGATTTCGATTTTACAGAATGCATTTGACGGTAGTTCTGTAGGATAATTTCAAGAATTGAGAGTCGCAAAGGTGTACTACTAGACTGCGCAATACTGTCTTATTTGCTTTTACAAAAAACAAACTCCAAATACAGGCAGAGAAGACTTGTGGCTCTAACCCAATTTCTTACTACGTGAGGTGGGTGAAGTTCAGCCTCCCATCAACGAGTCCCGAGCCCACGTTATGATTGGCAGTATGTTCTTCAGGTTGACCTAGTGCTCACCCTTCTGATGTGGGTTTCCTGTCAGTTCCGCTGAATCAAAAGTGGAGCCTGGTGGCTTACTCATGGTCTTATAGATACGCACAGTTATTGACGGGAGAAAGTGCCATGAAAGAGTTGAGACGGTTCGTTCCTTTGTGGCTGTGAGACATGATTCTCAGGGCTGTGCCTACAAATACGACGTTTACTTCGCCTCAGGGACACTACACATACTGGGGGTTCTCATGGTCGCGGGCAGGAGACCGGGAGCGGCTCTTCCAGTTCGTCCACGTTTGTTGAGACACTTCTTGTAATTATGGCCTATTGCTTACTTTGCGACCGCTTAGAAAAGCTCCAAGGCAAAATGGATAATGGAGGTCTCCAACGTGCCACCAGGCTGGATCTGCAATTTAGATTGATTTTATGATGGTAGCATGCATTCCCAAGTGCTATCCTTTAAAGGATTGCATTAAATCTGAAGTCCAAGCTGTGTGTGTTTCACCGTAAGTATAGTAGTTGGAGCTTATTTGTGGCAATGTACAAAGAGCAAACAGACCATAGGTGCCATAGAGTAGTAAAGTGTACTCGTAGTCTGCACCTCCCAACCGAATGAAGTCAATATGCACTGTTACCACTGTTGGACTACAAGTAAGGTGCCTTTCGAATTATTTTATGCTTAGGATAAGTAACTGCTGGAACGAGCATATGAAACTTTCTTGGTTTTCGGTTCGTAGTATGCGCCCACTTGGTGTAATCACTGAGACAACCCTCTCCCACACTGAACTGGGCGCGATTAAGAGTGCTCATAACTGATAACTATACTACGAAGACAAGAGGTAAGATAAATGCATATCTAGTTATGTCGTCATGTCCACTCGAAAGTATGTTATCTGTGGTTACTTAAAAAGACAATACGGAGAAAATACCTGAGCGAGTCAACCACAGCCAGTCAGTAAGTGGATTACAGCTAAATGAGTAAAATGTTTAAGCCGAAACCTAGTAAACCAGATAGCAGAATAGAGGGGTTCCAACTTCGAGTTGAAACCCCGTCCGGATGCACTGCTTCTGCTCCTGGAATTCTTTTAAATTGAGACTTGGCTACTTCCTGTGCGATAAATTCATAGGAAACCACATGTCGAGGGTGGAACGGACAAATTTGGCGGCGGTAGACCTAATGTGGTCCGCGGTCTTCGGCTCTCACGAAGGGCGCAACCACCGAAACCCGCCTTTGTCAGAGTGCAAGAAAAGGCGCGCGCGGTCATCATAATCAGCATTGCCGTCATTGTGCCACCAGATAGGGATTTAAGGTCCGATTGCCAACGGCGGTAGGCCATTAGTGCGCCGGCAACTGTTCATGGTCATCATTCCCACCAACCAGCCACCAACATATGCCGTTTATGTCAATATTCCCGTACACCCAAATCTACGAACATACTAACACGCATCGCTGCGCACAGCGCGTACACTCCAGGAGAAGAGAACGGATCTTCGGGTTTGCTATTCGCCTAAACCCACGTGCCCAGGCGTGCAGTAGAGCGAGTGGGAAAGAGGGATCGGGAGAAGAAGAGGAAGGAAAGGAAAGAAGAGAGCTAGGGGTGAACCGAGAAGAGGTATTGCTATTGAATTAGAGAATAATTGTCAGGGCGGCGGCGGCGATGGTTCCTCTCCGCTAATTGGCTAAACAGAAGTCTTGTCGTTCAGATGCACGCAAAACGGGGCATACAGTTGAATCGTTTTTGAAAGCGCAAAACTGACATTAGAAACACACCCGACCCCGTCGAATGCGTCTGCGGCATCTCAGGGCAATAAAAAATAGAGTTTTACTTAAATCAAAAGTTTGAAACGTTAATGGAAAAAGTTTAAAAGTACTCTGTCGATGAATTTCAAAGTGTAATTTTTCAGACTCATATATTTTAGTTTCATCAGCTACATACATGAGTCCGTATCAACGTTTTGGAATGAGTACTGTCGCGGCATTTTGTTAACTGCGCGTTCAACAGCTTATTAGATTACAGGTTAGATGGAGACCGGCCCAAGGTCCTAATTTCTGAATGCAAAGTTACGAATAATTGAATATCGGTGGGCAAGTTCTAGGTAGTGCTAGTCTTACTTGATCTAGACAATTTTTTGTATAAAAAATCATAAGGCTTTATTTGAGTCATTGACGTTCCTGGTCATGCTATATGTCCTCTGGACTCCGCTAAATTGTATTTTCTAGTAGTCAACATATGCATACGTCGCGGAAAAGACATTGGATACAATTTTGCTTAATGATTTCAAACGGGATAGGTTGGAAAGAGATACATCCGCGATAATAACACAGCAAAAAAACGTTCGTTTCAAAAATGGTGGACCTCATCGCAGTAAGTGGCCCAACTATCGGTGTTGGCATTTCATCTCGAGTTATTTATAAAATTACCGTCTTAAAAACTCTCAGCAACCCTTGAAAAGGAGATAGTGCGTCTTTTTGACCAAGTTTCGGCTGGTTTATGGTACTCTATGCTTTTTCTGCGTCTTCTATGGGCGGTAATATATGTGCGCTAGACTCACACTCTTTTCTAGGGGTGCAGGTTAACAGTTAGAATGTAGAAAATAAAATAAGCTTTGGTGCGTCTGGTCTCAAAATTTCCTGGAAGAAAATTGCTGCAGATTTGTTTGGGAAAGTAAAACCATTAATTGTGCTGAATCACCTTTCAACACTGAAAATCCCGGCAGAGCAGCCTGCGGAAGCTTGTTAAGTGAACAGAACAGGAGTACAGGAAGCCTCATAAGTGTTCTGGGTGGTGTTTTGAGTTAATTTCCAGGGAAATAAGGTTTCGTGTTAGGGTCATATTAGGGTTAATTTTAGGGGTAGGATTAGTACATTTAAAGAAAATTTGCGTTTCCTGAAAATTTCCGCAGTACCACCTGCATCACGGAGTTGCCTTTCAGGTTTTACCTTGGCGCTGGACTTCACTAGGTCCTTTTCTTGAACTGTCCTTGCTGTTTTCTCTTTTGACTGTCAGTCTTAATGACTGCCTCCTTTTTTCATCAAACTGCAGTCTCTAGAGTAATTAAGAGTGTCCGGTAGGATGAGGCAGGGATCTCATTTTTCTACGCAAATGCTTACTATGCGGAAGCCGGGGTAACCGTGGTCTAGGTAGATAGCTAATGAAGCATAGTGTCACAGCATCCGCAGACAGAGAACACTTGTTTGTTTTCGTCACGTCAGGAAATTTGGCATACGGTTCATGAGCTTTCTTTCCCCCTTCACTTCCGGAAGCATAGGAGGAGGTGCGGTGGGTTCGAATTACCTAGTTGGTGACAACTAATTTAATCGCGACGAAAGTCAGTCCAGCGCAGCAGCTAGTCCTCGTAGGAAAATTTGTATAAAACAGAGGTCTGAGATTCTGTATTGCCGCCGTCCTCATGGCGATGGGTATAATTTGGACTGCACTTAATTTTTCATATGAAGTCAAGTCGTTTAAAAGCTATTTTTTGGCATCGGTCTCGAGGTTTTTGCATTAACTTAGGTACCGATATTCATATGTATGGAGTGTCCCCTAATATCTTATTAGGCATTGACAGCTAGCTAAAAGTCAACTCCAGAAGTAGATAATCCTGGAATCAAACCCGGACTCTATTATGATTTTGGATTAATTTAAAGATTGGAATTGAGTCGCAGGACCTTTATTTTATTGGTTATAGTCTGGAATAGTAATAACCCTTGGACGAAAATGTTCCGTATTCTACCGAGGTTGGAGTAAAACCATACCACACTAGTATATGTAAATACTTGTGCTGATTATTAGTAAATTCGGCCGTATTAAGAACGTACTATTCATATTCAAAACTAACAGTTATTGATATGCACATTATGCATGGGACACATTTCACGATACGCACAGTACGCTTACTGGCTAAAAGTCCACGCAGTGATTCACAGTGATTCCGGTCACATGGCGCATACATAATTTGTTCGCGTGCACTAGTATCTTTGTGTCCTAATTTGGTCTTCACCTCTCCTGATAAAATCTTGGTGAACTTTAATCGTATACATTTTCCTGTGCGCCCTATCATATCCTTGAATGACCCACTTTAATACCTAAAAATTTAACAACTAACAAGCGCAACTGCCGTTTTAAACCGAATAATGGGCCTATAACACAGGCTCCCGACTCGTGGTATCGCTAAAAGTACATAGACAATCCCTTTATTTCTTTTCCTTGCTTTTTCCATGAATAAAATTGCACAATTTTAAGCCGATCTTTTACAATACGATTTATAAATTCGGTTAAGGGCTGCCCTCTCCATTTTGGAAAAAAGATTTTCTCATCGCGAACTTATAATTAGCCGTTTGCACTCATCTGTTTTGTGTTGTCCTACCGACGTTCTCCCTCGAAACACCATCTGCATCAGCATCCCAACCGTTACCCGAATGGACACTTATTTGCGCACCTTCTATATGAGCCTATTTCGGCGCGAGTTGGGTGTATGTGGAGGATCTAGGCGACCGAAAAGTCATTTTATGAAGCAAAGATTGGTCCTGTGCAGAGAGGGGCAAACCAAGTTGGTGAGCCGTCATGCCCACTAAAAGCGAGTTAGCGCATTGCCATTCTTTCGAATCCGCCTACGTCTAGCAAAAGATAGCTCTCATGTGGGCTCACGAAACACGGATGTGCGCATCGCATCGACTGGCGACCAAAACAAACAATGGTAAGCCCATGCTGTTTACTTTCACTGGCAGAGGGGTTAGTCGTATTCCGATATATGGAAGCAGAAGCAATCTGCTTGTTCATCCCGCCTCGGTGATTGTGATTACATGGTTGCAGGTTGCTATGTGTATTTGAATACGACCGACGCTGCGGCTATCTTCCAACATCCGCACACCTCAAACTTATAATCGCCTCACTCACCTCAATAAAACGCCAGGAGTGCCAAGCCTAGGAATGCTAGCTGAGCGGTGAAGTGGCTGTTGGAGAGAGAACGGATATCGACTTTGCAGACTAGCGAACAGGAGGTCCTGAGCAATGCTGGTCTTTGCATATTTAAATTAAGCAACAAATAATTGCGACAGCTATCTGGAAGGTAAGGGGAGTCTTTCTAAGCAAGAACTCTGTGCTTTATCGGAGAAGAATGAAAGAATAGGGAACTAGGAACGCTCCACCCACTTGAAATTAATGGCCTTGCGGTATTTTTACGCAAGGTTAACGATTCCCGTGTCTTAACCTTAACCATAACTCTAACCTAAAACTAAACTGTAACCCTAATATTAATCCTAGCCCTATCCGAAACCAAAATCCTACTGGCAACACAAACCCAAACCTAACCCATAAAATAATCCCGCCCTGAACCCCAACCCCGACCTTAAACTTAACCCTAAACTTAGCCGTAATCCTCACCTTAATCCTAAACCCAATTTACTCGGAAGTTGGCGCAATGCCACATGTATTGCTGGCGGTTTTTGTTCCCGCGTCTTGTGTAGGTAGTCATGCAAGTCATCCTTACCTTTTTCGAGAGGGACTAAGTCAAAGAAACAAAAGTGAAGCTTGCTTAAAGTCAGGTAACCACCGCTGATGGGATTTTAAACGGCAAATAAAATTTAAGCAGCATTCACTCCCACTAATTCGGCCTTTGCGAGCAAAGAGATCTACCACTACCTCACGATTTGAGAACAGTCGTGACTTGTAGTTGGAGGTGTTTATGGTAAAACAGATTTTCGTGTCACTTACCTCTTCCTGTCTTCCCACAATCACCGCGTTCCGTTAGTAAGACGGCGTCAGTACGACTGGAGGCGAACGTTGGCGCCGTTGCTGACAAAGTCGTCTATGCGTGATACGCACGACCTCCTCCCTGATTCTATATTCATCTGCTTTCACTCAGAGCTTATTGCCACTTAAAAATAATGCACGCGTGAGCCACCGTGCAAAACTCGGCTGTGGAGCACACGGTGGACATCGTGGAATCAACGGTAGGAGTTTCGGAGTTGATTTGCAATGTTGACCTTGTTAAGCATGTGCAGGTATCCTGAAAGGCCAAGCCGGATGTCTGAAGTTTGTTGATAGAAAGGACACGTTCACGAAGTGTGCACCGTGGCAACGTGGATCAGCAGCACTTTAATCTCTTGTTGATGTGGTTTCGCCTTGGGCACTTTCGTTCGGTTTGCCTAAAAGCTGGCTGCTCCTTTTTTGCCTGCTGTTCGCCATGCTGGCCTGTCCTATTTGCTCACAGAAACTGTCTGCTTAGTATAAGAGCAGCTTAGGTCGTTCAGGGCAGAATAAACTTTATTGTAAGCAATTCAATAGGACAATTCACTACCACATCGATATTGAAATGAACGCCTCCGTGCTCCCAAAGGAAATGAGGTAGACAGTCGTATTGAATATCGAACAGGTGGTTAGGATGAGATACGGGAAATAAGCCCCCTACCGTTTGTATAAAGTGGACTGGAGACACGCCGTAGAGGACGGAATAATTCGTAGGATCTGGCGCAGTCTGTGCGTCATACTGTACTCTCTCCCTGTGGACTATAATAATTACATCGGCGAGATTAATGCGGACAGTCGTGTGCATTTCCTGATTTGAAAAAACGACATCAAGTCAACGAAAATATCAGGACTCCATCAAAAGACACCGCAAACTCCGGGAAAAATTGCAAAGTAACCTAAAAGCAATTTAGTTGACTTGCATACCCGCGTCTGGAAATTTCCTATAATTATCTGTTGGATCCTAAATCAGAGTTTTTGGCGGAATCCTCAAAGCCAGACGACATTCAGGTAACCGGAACTGCACCTCTGCTCAGTCCAGATTGAGCTACGTGACTATACTGGAAGTCGATAACGCAGCCCGACCTCTCAGGACGCACTCCAAAGCTTTGCGTATTAATCTATTAGAGCTGACATTGGTCGGCCGTCATCTTTGAGCCTCATAACCATAGGGTTTCACAATATTTCAAGAGAAAACTCGTTGGTTTTTCACTTGGGAAGAAAGTGACTGGCCCGGTTCCAAAATAAACAAGGAGGAAGTTCCCAAATTTCGAGCAACTCACCCTTCTTGTGGACGAAAATGCCGTTCTTTCCCGGTAGTCACCTGTGGGAGGGATTTTTTGTATACAGAACTCCCAGTTGCTGTCCCAGGTGACGCTGACCACTGGCGAAGCCAGGGCTTGATTTGCCTGCGTCCAGTCAGGTCCGAGAGGGAGAGAGAGAGACTGAGGCAGTGATGGCAGCTACTTTTATATGATTTTGGAGCAGGTTCAAGTGATTTACAATTGGTGTGCTGCATTGCTCGAGGGCGTGTCGAATGTAGTGGCCCATTTTGCGTCCTTCAAGTGGTGGCGCATTTAAGTGGCCCTTGAACAGCCGCGGCTACCTGGATGCGCGTGTGTGTGCGAGCGGAAGTCGGTCAAGAGTCTACGGGTCAGAGGGTCGGAATACCGCTCCCTGTGAAGTTGCATGACCTTGAGGCAGTGAGCACTGAACAGGGGAGCCGGACCGCATTGTTGGCTGTCCGCCAAATGACCTCTAATCAGAATGTAAATAGAGATTATGTGAGGCATGCGGACCCGTTGGGGGGTACTTTCAGAGAATGCGGTCAATTTGTGAGCGCATTTTCTTGACCGAATGGAGGCCTTTATCAAAATAGGCAGACACGATTTACGGGACACAGTGAATAATTGAAGGTGCGGCGAAAGTTTACACTCGCCGTAAGGCCACCCTAGTGCAGCATGGAGATTCGCACTAGCAAAGACGCATTAACCTAATGCCCTATGGGAAACAGAAAGAAGCAGGACTGCACCTTGGCATCAGCACTATTTTGCTTTCTGTTTTCTGTAGTGGTGATGAGCGCTTACCTGAATAAGCCAATCGGCACAGACGGCAAGCTTCGCACCGATAATTAGTCCTTTAACATCTGATGTATGATGGCCTGCAACATTTTCATAGGACCAGCTTCATGATTCTCTTTTCATTGATGGCTTCATAGACATCGTTTATTTGTGTTGAACTTACCCTTTGCGTCAGTATGTGGAAACCAGCTCTAATCCACCCTCCAGTGTCAAATACGTCATGGGCGAGAGTGACATTTACATTTACTGGTCAGCCTTTCCTATTTGTGAAAACAAGTACGTGGACTGCTACGCCCCCACTAACATCTCTACCGATAGTGGATTTGCGGTACAAACGGTCAAACCTGGTCAAGACCTTGACAACCTCGTTCCGTCACCCTGTTCCTTACTAAACGGGAGATGCACGAGTTCCTCATTCCCTGTACCGCAAAAAAACTGTGCTGCCAATCAAAACTAGACGAAAAAACTAAACACCTTCCTTCGAAGCTCTTTTTCAAGCATCCTGTATGATAGAAGTAGATCCAGCCCATCCCGGATACTAAAACAAACATAAAGCTAGCAATTTTTGCTCTATTGAGTCAATTTTAACTTCCTTGGAGCAGTAACGTCATGAAGCTGTCAGAAGAGCGTATGCCAAATAGCATAACACTTTCTGCGGTGTTGCACAGGCACCGAGAAGGAGGACGAAGCCGCAACAGTAGCATGCTAAATATTTTTCTACGAATCGATCAAGCTGCTTGGGAAGAACTCATAACATTAGGCTATGAAAACTAGACTGGCACACTTCGTAGTAAACGAGAACAGAAAGGTTTGGAAGATCAAAATTGGGAGGAACGCCCACACTGACGGACAAAATCGCAGATGCCCCCAGTGCCAAACTGCATTACAGACCATCCTGGCCTAGTCCGCAATCACAAAAAATAAACTAGAATTTTTCAAATAATTCAGGTTCCCTCCACGTGCATTCGGGACGTGGGCCGGCCTGATTGGAGCCCACGGAAACAGCCTAATTGTCAACTCTTCAGCCAAAAAGAATGAACGACACGTGTACTTTAGTGAAGCTTCCAAATTTAAAAACGACCGACGAAACGTGTTTGTGTCCAGACTCATTCCGGGCTACTAAAACGAACAGGTTTCTTGAGCCACACTAAGGGTACCATCTACCTGTTCCATCGTACGTCTTTTCCGTCTACGTTTGACTCAGTGAGATAGAAGGACCGGCTAATGTTTGACATCAAGGCAGTAGAAGCCAATGGCTAGTTGACCTTTGCATCCGATCTAGTCTCTAACCGACTTCTCGCAGTCCTGCCCTTGAATCGCACTAGGAATGTAAAGAGGATCCCATGCAGACCGCACTCGATAGTTTTCAAAACTATTTATCTGATGTAACTGTGAAACACTATGTGGTAAGGATGACTTGTATGACCGTCTCAACAGGACATGGGACTAGGAACCGTCCACATTACACATGGCTTTGCGCCAAATTCCACAGAATCTAGGTTTGAGATTACAATGAGGTTTAGGGTTATATTTAAGGTTGAATTTAGGGTCGGGGTTGTGTTAAAGGCTAAGGTTTCGGTTCGTGGAGACTGCAAGGTTTTGGTCTAGGGTAGGGCTAGGGTTAAGATTAAGATTGCAGTTTAGTTTTATTTTGGGGTTAGTCTTAGGTTTAAGACGGCCGTCGTTTGGAGGATTACAGCTGAATTAGCTAGTTTACTTTTCGAGGCCAACAACCAGATTTTAATATCTCGTGCATTTTTCGGAAAAGTGTCCGTACGCGAAGTCTGGTTAGAGGAGTGCTGGAATTAATCATGCCTGGCAAAGAAAAGTCGAGAGTGAATTGTCTTGTCAGGCCCTCTGTTCAGGTATACGTCTTGTCATTGAATTCTGGTAAGAAGGAGAATAGAGCTTGAGGAGGATACTACAAACATCTCCCACACGTCAGATGAACTGCGTTGTAGTTGCCAGCTCACCAGTCTGCCCGAATTAGGAAAGCGGAAAGACTACAAAAGGAATCTGAAGGCTAGAACCTGGCTATACGCCCTGACTCAGAGTCTCCTCCCTCCTGGTCGCGGCCTGGTGTTCAGAATACTCACCCATCCACTGCCCCGTGTTGTCGACCAGGCGGGCGCAAGTCTCCCGACTTAAAATCCGCTTCTGCTTCTTTTTTTCTATTAGTGTCGGACCTGGCTTGAACGAATACAGCCGACACGCAAAGCTTCATGTCGACACTCTTAATTGCACTCCAGTCGGCCCGAAAACAGCAAATAAATGCGTATCGGCACGTGCGGTGTGTCGAGACTTGATGTGTGGGCTCTTGCCTCACGATGCTACGCTAAACATGAACGACTTTTTGACTGGGCTGAGTAATTATTTCCTTTCTGGTTTGCTGAAAGTCGCGGGGAATTTTATACATTGGGCCGGAAATACTGCTGCTGCAGCTTGATGGGCATTGATTTGGCAGAAGAAAAAAGTGAAGCGCAATGTTCAGTCGGCGAAGCGGAATTTATTTAAGGGTTTCGAGTGACTTCCAAGGGAGGGGGGAAGCAGAATAGGAAACCAACGAACACCGAACACTTTCATTTAAGCTATTGCACGGACTGGAAAACTATTTATGTGTAAAGAGTCAAGAGCTTTTATACTTCTCAGTTTTTTAACTTCCTAATGGTCTCAATTTAGAGCGGAAGGTCATTTAGGCGCGTTTCCGTCAGAAAAAATCTCTACTTTTTGGTGTCGTGCATGCTAACATGCGTTATTTAGATGAGCAATGAAGGAAAACGATACTCAAATTGGAAGGCGTCTTCTACGCAAAATTATGGTGGCGCAAAGGAGGGACCCCTTGTTATGTGCTTCGGAAACGGAGAGATGCACCCACCTTTCCTCGAACTCTGTAGCAGGGTTACCTACAATAGGGGCTTTTAGGAGAGGAAATTTATAAAAACAAATTACGCGTGTCTACTCAGTACGCCTGTTTTACTATATTTAAAATGGCAGTTTCTAGGAAGATATTTCAGGGAGATACACATGTAAGTTTTTCTTGTTGCTAAGATTTGGACAACAGAGATAACGGTTATCACTGCAGAAAGTTGAAGTAACTCAATAAAAGTTGATAAAACATTGCAGCAAATACGCCAAACTTCAGCATACACAGGGCACAGGGATTACCGAATCCGTTTCGATAACTTGAATTCTTTGCTCACTTACGGCCTCCCGATAGATTATTCTAGAGTGTTACTTTCGTCGGTTTTATGTACAATCCAGATGCATGCATCGTTTTTAAAAAAATACAAGGTAGGGATGAAGTGTACGGCCGCCTACACAGGATATGGTAACAAGAACCGCCCACAAAACACGTGGCTTCTCGCCTGTTTTAAGTGGGCGGGGCGTTACTATGCCCTTGTCCTGTTTAGACGACCACATAAATCATCCTTACCAAAACACAATAGAATGCAATAATTGAACTCTGTCATAAGGCGAGAAATTATGTTTAAAAATTTTCGAAAACCACATCCAAAGCCAGAAAGCAGGTTTGGGTCCTTCGCATATGGATGGCAGACCTGTGCTAAATCGCATGCTATTAGCTCATGCTCTATGCTATCACAACCTTGATGTGAGTTTCTACAGTCATCTTAAATCAGCGCCCATTTTACTCAAAGTAATGTTTTCTGAGTTAAATGTAGCATTCGTAATACTCATGCTTTCAAAGAAGCTCATTAGAGGAAAAAAGTTCTCAAATACTCACAAGAAGGAATTAAATAATATTATATCGTGTGCTATAAGTCGATGAAATTAGTAGTTGCTACAAAATCCATCCTAGTGGTGTGTATACTTATATTGTTACCGGGTTCATACGGGGTCTAGTGCTACTGGAAAAATATGATCGTAATTTCAGTTGCCATTTACCATTTCAATTTTACAGACTCTACCAGCCAAGGCTGAAATTGGGTGGTCATATTAGCCGATTATCTTACGTTCACTATTTTATTTTAACCCCAAGGTAAGTGCACTAACTACTCTACCAAATACTTACTCTCAACGAATGCTTGAATTGCTTTGACTATCATTGTTTGAAAACGTCTTATAACACGCCCGTGCCACGAAACACAGTCCAGTATGTGTTGGCTTAATGGACCATAGACAACGTCGCCATTTTAATCCTTTGCCAAAGGCCAATTGGTTTCAGGTTTAATCTGCCGCCCATGAATGTCCCCACTTGGTAAAACCCGCGGGGATTGTTTCGACGCGCGCTTCTCTCCTCCTGCATTAGTCGGGGTTGGGGTTACGCGGGTCACGCGTGGACAGGAAGGCGGCTGTCCCTTCTAATTGATCTCCTGTGCATGCCAACACGCAGCGAGGCACCTAGAGAGGACTTATGGCCGCGGCAACCCGATGCGCCTGTCG
>UYRU01042140.1:1235-15495 GCA_900617775.1 Dibothriocephalus latus | reverse complement strand
TATTTCTCTGATATCCACATGAGATTTTTAAAAAAATCGCTCTAAATTAATTAATATACAAGTCTGAAAAAGTCATGGGTATCCAAGTTTCATAACAAAAATCAAAGTGGTTAAAATTATGGGAGGTAATGGGTTAAGATCAGATTTTTTTGGTTCCAGAAGGTATTTATTAAAAATGGTCCTGTTAATACTAGTGTTCTTTTACAGCACAACACGCATTAAATAGGAGAGGGCAGTTTTTGGATATCTCGCAACCTCCGATTTCGCCTAATCACCACCTGTTTTCCTTCAATAATGAAGATGTAGTTATCTTTACTAAAATGCTTTCTGAACGTCATATCGACTCAACAGATGAAAATAGAGACCAAGTGTGCGTTAAGTTACCAACTGGAATTTCAATCAGGACCTTGCAAGAATTAGGTCACCTACTGTACGTCGGTAAACAGCAGGAAGGATTAGAAATGGAAATGGGAAGACCGCTGTAATACAGGTGGCATAGCCCTAGATTTCGGGAAGAGAGTATATGCCCGTGTTCTAAACCGAGTCCAAAATGTAACCATAATGCTAAACATAACATTACTATTAACCCTAGTTCCAGTCTTATCTTAACTTTAATCCTAACCCTAAACGAAACCTATATCTACCGAGAATTTACCATAAGATCAGCTGTTCCTACTCCCGCGGGAGAGGCTGCCAAACACATGATTAGACTTTTATCTATATTGGAATTGTGCAGAAATCCTCCCTGGATGCAATCAAAGAAACATGTATTTGCATTCAGACAATCGTGGAAGTATTTTTTTGAAATTGATCTAGGATTTGAGTGTGCATTGTCTGATCTTTAACAAGCTTTCCCACTATTCAATCCAGCTGACTGAACTTGTCCAACAGAACAATGACTTTAAATGAACCGACTTACAAATGTCGTAATACGAAGCAATATTATACGAAGATTTGTGGATAGCAAAGTTCAGCCGAACTACTGCTAACGCTGCCTCGAGGATCAAAGGCCAAATAGGGATGGCCGTTTAAAGTTGTGGCGGACGGTCAACAAATGCGGTCCCCTTCCTCGTTCAACACCCGCGGCCCGCAGTTATCCGTCTTTGTAGGCGACTGTTCGCACTTGCTAACCTCCACTCGCACATACGCACGCATACGCGTGCCGAACCAGTCGCAACTTCTCAAGGGCCACTTCAACATGCCAACCCGCGGTCATATAAAAGCCGATGTCATCAGCACACACGTAATAACACGCACCCGCAATAAACCTCGGGCACAACTGGACGCAGTCAAAGCCAACCCTGACTTCACCAACGGCCACTGCTGCCCGAGACAGCAGCATAGGGTTTTGAATACAATAAAGCCCTCATTATATTGACTTTTGCCTTATACTTACAACCTGGAATTCGATCTGGGGTTTGTAGAGTTCTGAACACAACCACGACTTAGTTACTACAAATTGTTGGCCCCGAAATGATATGAATACGCCACTCCCTCTATCTTTTGATATGGCCGACAACCTGTTCCAACTCGACTTCATCGTATTGTTTCCCTGCGTCACTCATCATACTCATGGATAGGAAAACGCGGTCGTCAACACCCTGTCGCGAATTAAGATTAACGTTTTCCACCAAACCCAGCCGTACACGTCCAGGTCGAACCCCAAGCAGTTTATCTGGAGTATTCATTCACATTTGTTGCTATCCCATCCCATCTCTCCTTTGTACGAGATATTCCTCCGCCCAGTGCCAGTGAAGCATCATCCGTGAGTAATTTTCATGCATTCAACATGGTAACACACACGCATCGATGGAACTTTACACTTTCGACACTTCACGCAATCTCAATTCTGCGCGTGGACGACAGTGAGCCTACTTCATCGACGCATTCGTCCAAATCAAATCTCACTGGGATAACTTTTGTCCGAGATGATCTTTCCTCCTACCAACGTGCCGACTGACGTTGGCAGTCGAGATCGAGGAACCACTCTTTCCCCCTACCAACGTGCCAATCCACTGGCACGCGTAGTGGAGATCACGGAAACACTCTTTCCTCATTTTGACATGCCGACTCCCTGGTAAACGTTGTCGAAATCACGCCAGCACATCCTCCAGCTGATGCCACAACTGCACCTCAGTACAGGTCGCAAGCATCCTCCTTATCTCAAACTGATGAAAACTCACTCCCGATTCATGGCATCAAGACCGGCCGACATGTCCACTGGCTCGACAGATTTGTGGCTGGTTAGAGTATCAACGCCTTTACTTCATTTAGCGTCTGAGGTGAGTTTTAGCAACTGCTTCAATGCTTCCTTCCTCTGACACCCCGGTCTCCTAGGTTTGATCTAGCAGTTGCTTCAGTGTTCTCGTTCTGTCTAACCGACAGCATCTGCTTCGGTTTCCCCCCCCTTTCTTCTGCATCCTGACTGCCGAGAAAATCCCACTGATTGGCGGCCCCCAAAGTTGATCTCGGTCTATTCAGTCACGTGTGCAGACAACGCTCATCGGCCAGTCTGCCTTGTCAGCCATGGTCCTTTTTGCTTATGTCCCCCTGACTGTCCCCTTTGACCTGACCAGTCATACACCCAACACGCACTCCCGCGTACTGACATGAACAATGACGAACTCGTACACAACACTTCGCTGCCCACACGCTCCGGTACGGTCGCATCGTTCACACACCAGCAGACAGTCAATCCATAGCAACTTGCCTTTTGCACTCAATAAATCGTTCTCAATATCCGATTGCCTTCTTCCCTCAGACGGAACATTCTTAGTGTCTGTGGTTATAGTTGATTGCTCATCCTCGACGGCTACAAATTAAGGCAACAATTATAATCCAAAAGACCAGGTACTTACCAGTGCCCAGAGTTGGATTAAATAAAAAAAATAACTCCACCTCAAACAAGATATAAATCAAAATTGGGCATTGTAATGGTAAAAATAGGATATGTAGAGAGAGCACGTTTATATACTTACTCTAATACACAGGTGGTCTTGGGCGAAATATCAGGGGTCAAGAAAGTTTGTGGTAGAGCTCCAGTCAGGAGGGGACACGGGAATGCCTATCCCCGTAGCATATAGCGCAAGGCTACCTGTATTACGGGGTGACTTATATATACAGTCGCTTTTCAACACATCGTGGGAAGTTATTAATCCTCCCAAAGTTCTAGGGCAGGAAAAAAGCTTTGTGAACCTAAGGCTAATGGCGTGTTTTGCCGGGAGGTAGTAAACTGCGACTTATAACGCAGCGCAACATAACCCATTCCATAACGGGTTCTTATATTTGCTTCAGGCTTTGTGTCGATATTCAAAAGGTTACCATGACCATAATGAATGGCCCCTTGGGCCTTAAATATACAGTTTATTTATTTGTACCGTTATGGATACTTAATGAAACGATTTATTGATCTACATTAGTCACAGATTCTCAACTGATAAATCACCTTGAAAATATTTAAGTTTAAATGCTTACTTTTTGTTTGAAGCCCATATTTTTTTAGAACAAAACCTTGGACTGTATGTGAGTAGTAACATACTTCTATTAATAAGTATTTTGTATGAGTACAGACGAAGACTACTCGAGAACCAGAACAATTCGTTCATTAGGCTGAATTTTCGAACACTTGTAGAAGTCCATCCTCAGAGATAGGAACAGCAGAAGGACATTACTGACGAAAAATCAGGGAGACTGGAATCACCATTTCTGGCCTACTAGTCGTCATCAGTTAACCATACCCAACCCCAGGCGTTACATCAACCGAGGCTCTAATCATTGAGCCATGGACTCTTTATTCGGTTTCTGCCCATAATAGCTCCGTTAGCGATTGGTGAGTGCCCATCCAGTGACAATAGGAGCAACAGAAAAAGGCTATACTTATAGGGGGTACACACCAGTCAATTAGGAATGACGCATGTCTGCGGATGACTGTGCACGCCTCTGTATGCCGGCTTCAGGTCGATGGATCGATCGATTGGATTCTCAGTCGAGGATCAGGCTCAGAAGAATTCGCGGCTTATCTTGCATCCGGCGTGGGCGATTACCTTAATGACTGCGAACTTGAACCCATGGACCGTTTCGTGGGTGTGGGCAGCTACTTGCAATCATTCGTCAGGCAGCTGGTTTATGTACATATATACGCGATCCGACCATGCCTTCAGTCTGATCTATGTAGATACAAAGACAATTTGGGCATGAGAAGGGATACAGTACCTCAGATTGCTCCTTGTGATTAAGGCAGTCTTCGATTTTCATCACCCTGCTGCGTATGGTAGCTTTGGGTCTGTGGACAATTTGGACACCCGATCCCAGGAAAATGCACTCAGGCGTTTCCGCGGTGTCTCGGATGTGTAGTAATGTGCCTGATTGGGTCCCTCGGGACCAAACGCGTAGGCATTGGCATATTAAAGCCCCCCAGATAGCCATTTCACATAAATTGGTCGCGGGGATATCGGGACCTATGTACTTTTTCTTCGGCTCGCTGTAAGGAATCTGGACTAGTTTAAACAGCGTTCTTACACAGCTTCCTTTTTGAGTCACCGGACGGTTGCTATGACAACTGAGAAGTTGTGTGATGTTCGCTGCTGTCCTGGAAACCGTCATCTCAATTTTATCTTGATGCATACATCGGGGATGGACAGCTGCCACTCGCAAATTATATATCAAGGAAGATTCCGTTGAGCAAGTTATGGAAACTTGACAGCATGTTCTTCCTGACGATAGCCAGCGTGTCGTCAAAATAACGGCACCAAAAGGCAGGTTCATTTTGGATGAAAGCAGTTGTCCCTAGATCTTGTAATGTCACTAAACCAGAGGCCGGAGAGCCCACTTGAGATCCCTTAATCTGATTATAGAATTTTCCAACAAAGCTGAAATAAGCGTCAGGGTAAAATTAGAACAGCTTCATTGGGTGTTCAGTTAGGAGTGGACTCTGAGCCTCGTCCTGTGCCCCTGAGTGTTTTGGACAAGACCACCTGCTCCAAATTCGGTGGGATGAATATAACGAACGAAGTCACTCGGTAGTAGACCATGATTTCATCCAGTTGAAGCTTCTGACCTCGAAGGTCTATGAGGAATCGAGAAGTTAATGGAGCCAAAGTAGTAAAATTTCCTAAGCATTGACAAACGGCGTCATTTTGGGGTTTCGTGGCATTCTTTCCCATCTGTCCTGAAAATTACATTCGATAGAAACCTCCTAACTAGTTAGTTTTCCCAAACTTAATTTTCCATGTTTGTGTATAAGCAACCGTATTCATTAGGAAGGAAACGCAAGCATGTTTGTTTTGCCAATTTTATATGACCAGATGTCACCTTCATTCTGGAGCTATATTTTTGGTATCCAGAAAAAATTTAACTAAGGATAAACCATACTGCAGACTTTTTAAGCAAAATTTATCAATCATCTGTTGGAGATCTATACAAACATTCACACACGTGCTTTAAAAGTAAGCATAATTCATCTCGAAATATTATTTTTATAGGCAAAACATAATGTCTCTAAAAATAATTATGGAATATGAAATTCTTATGCCTACTATCTAGAAACTACAACTGAATTTTTGAAAGCCAGAAATAAATTGAGAAGGTGCTCGTTAATTAAGAAGCAGATTTTTTTCCGAATATGATCAACGCAGTTAATTTGAAAGACTTAATGCCCAAAACCAACTCGATACCGCGCATTAGTGAGCCTCCAATTTTATTGCGTGACCAGAAATGTTGCAGAGTATCCAGCTAAGAACACGGTTAAATATTTCAGCTGCCTTGGTAAATACTGTCAACACGCAGCCCCCCTCCTTTGTTAGCTGAGAAGCAAACAATCAAGTAAGTAGTCTTACCCCTTTCCCGAGTACCTGCGTTCGGAGCCGCCTTCCTATTGGACAATGTCCTCTCGAAGAAAGGCTCTAGGGCCAGATGCGGTGGCTTTGGTTCGGAGGCGGTGACCACTTCGGTGTTTGAGACGCCCCCGTCGGAAACCTGCGAGGAAAGATGAAATGTAAATTTCTACTGATTCATAAAGTTTTTGGGACGCAACTGCTTTTTCTCTACGCACGGAGTACCACAGTTAGTATAACTTGGTGCATTATTTTGCCTCGGGATTCAAACTGCGGTTTCAAAATCTAAGAAGAAATGATCAGTTGTTATGTCTATTTTCACATGGGGATGGCAATCGCCCTTTTAAGTCCAATCCCTGAATAGGAGAAATGCACAACACAACTTCTACTAAATCATGTGTCGGGAAGGGAACAGATACGGGGTCAAGCAACACCAACGAAAAGAAAATCTGGATTAGTGATCCTGCGAGGAAAAGGGACCGCCAGCTGTCTTTTGAGTACTATGAACTATAAAACTTTTCCTACAGCATTCTCAGATGTCATAGTTCAGTGCTTTTAATAGCACCCCCGCGTCCCGCCACAGAAAGTTCGCGGGTCACTTTGGGATAGAGGACTGAGTTTCAGATGCTGGTAGGGGAAATCGCATCATAAGGAAAAGGTGGATAATACAGTAAGTAAGACCTGGCTAACTCATAGAACCACGAACTGTTCCCTCGAAGCAATCATAGAAATAATCAATTCCTAATATAAATTCTAGTTGATAGTATTAGCGTCTATGCGTAGCGCCCGACAGTGGTAACGTTCATCTAAACAGCATGGAGGCAAGTTGAAAAAATGAATGAATCGAATTTAGCTAAGGCGATCCAATTGCAGAACCTTAATTATTTCACTAAATCTAGTACATTTAAGGCAAAATTATGTTCGGATAGCCGCACTAGTTTCCTTATTTCCTAAGGAGTTTTTCAATGTCTACGCCGATAAAGCATTTATATATACATTAATGTATATTTATTATATCGTCCGAAACTTTGAATGGCTTGTCAATACTGATAAATGCAATGAAGAAGTTTGGTCTCCAAGCGAAGGATAGCTTTAAGTCAGGCTTTGCAAATGACCAAATCTCGAAGTATTTCATTTAAATTTGCTGATTTATCAGGTTTTGGGGCAAGATAAAACAGAGAGGCGAAATTAATTTGGAAAGGTGAACCTACACAGCCAAACGAACGACTAAACACGAGACGGACAGAGACGATTGAATTTGAAATCCTGACGGGAAGCTTGCCATCTAAAATAAGGGACCCACCGTCCGCGTGTGATACTCAATACCCTCTTATTCTAAACCAGAAGGCAGCCTACGGCGGGTTTTGGGGTTCAGAGATATGCATTTTCATTGTTAGCATCAGAACAAAGTTATTGCTGTTTCATTGAATTAAGAGACTGCAAAATTTTTCGTCTAGGTTAAACGGAGCACTGTTTCGATCGCCTTAACCACGGCACATCCATCAAATCAATAGTTCAATCGTCGATTTCGACGATATTCACTGCGAACTTCAACGATTTGAAGCACGCGGTGACTGTGGCCGATTATAGTGAAGGTGAACTCTCCGGTTCTACCTAATTCTCTGACCACCCCCGCACCGGGAACCGGTAATCAAGACGGAGTAAAGAAGGCCGGAAATGTGGGAGGGCGCAGACGGCTAGCGCAACAAACAATCAACACGCGTACTGACTATGGTGTCCAAGGGTCAACCTCACTCTCTCCCCCAGCGCCAGCAACAGGCCACCGCCTAGCTTTCGGCCGCCTGAGGTGGGATGGGCGCAGCGCTGAAACCAAATCTACTAACACACATGTCGTAGAAAGCCGACAGAAAGGGATGTATACAAAGTGAGTTATCCAGCAAATACAAAGCATATCGCCCCCACCCCCTGGTGACAATTGTTCACTCTGCGCAAATGACAGTGCCTTTCATTCCACGTACCCCACCAATGACCAATACTCACAGCCTATCCTAATCTTCTCCCCTCCCCAGGGCAACGACCTCTACACGCCGGTCACGCCATGCGGGCGGTGTGAAAACGATGAGTTATAATCACAAGACGCTTATCAGCCCTGCCCAACTGTATGATTTTCATTACCCCTGCAATTCTACCGGCCCGATGAAGAATTGCTGAAGGCATATGCTTGTCGAATAAACTTTTCAAGTGCAAGAGACATGGGGGAAAATGGAAAAGCAATAAGCTGCAATTTGATAGAAGTATCCTCACATTGGTGCCGTTATCAAGGGGAAAAAGAATTGTCTGTGCTACCGTGTGAGCCCTCACAGCCCGAGAAAATGGTTTAATCGGCCTGCAGATAATCGGTTAGGTCCGTAGCAAGATAGGCAGAAGGCTGTCTGAAGCACAGAGCTTCAGTAAGATCGTTGCGAATTGCCGACTGTTAACTATGCCTGACACAACAGGTCTTTTGGAGACGCATTACAAGAATGGTCAAGTAGTTTACCGAATAGTTGAAGAAGGCTGTAAATAATACCTGCTTATTACGGTTTCCTGGTTCTAGTGGTAGTGAACGAAGATTGTCGTCAGATTGGCTCGAAAATTTTACTTTAGAAGTAATTGTGGGCTACGGACGGTAGTTCATTTAGAATGTGCAAAACGTAGCGCCCAGAGGCTGTTGAAACAAATTCTCGACTTAAACCTACATCGAGGCTTTCGAGGGTTTCATCGCAAGCATCCAAAGTACCCGACGCCGGTGTCATCGCATGATCACGTAAATGCGAAAAACCGGGCTCAGAGTTGGCTGGACGTGGAGCATCAAAGGTATGACTGTTCATGGATTGGGTGTCAGTCCGCAGATGACGATGCAACCTTGAAAAAGAACAAATAACAGAGGTCTATAAAGATAAATGAGCATTTCGATAATGGGGGCGGAAAAATATCCGGTCAGTCCTCCTGAGCGTTTCATGATGATTCTCAACCCTCCGTAAAAATTCGCTGGCATAATTGGAAGTAAAAATCAATATTGATTTGGACGGATAGATTACACCGGATCTTAACTAAACAACATAATATGGACTTAACGTGTCCGATATCGAATATGGATCAAGCAGATCATTTCTAAAGAATCAAAAGTCTAATAGTGCTGCGTTGTTTATTGTGGTGTGGCTATAGGCGGGTCATCCACGGTAGCAACAGTGAGGCAGACGAAGAAATATGAACTGGCGCTGCAATGGAGCAACCAATTTCAAAGGTCAACTGATGCAGAGAAAGTCCCCACAACGTTTCTCGAGAACTAACAAAAGTAGCCAAAATTGTTATTAAATTTCATGACATGTTAAAACGAATAGAGCTGCCGAAGCACCATTTTTTGGAAGGAGGGGTATAATGTTCAACTTGTACACGAATAATAACTATTCCAGGAGAACTGTAAGTAACCTTTAAGAAATCCCGAGAGACTAAAATATAACTCAAAAAGCTGTAGAATACTACATTTTTGGAACAGAGAGAAAGCGCGGAAAAATGCAGCCAGTTAAGTAACCATTGGCCACGCCAAACTCGAAGTTTACAGGAGGTTCTTTTGCGCGTACAAGGAAGGCTTCCTTATCCGGATAGCGGTTGCTTCTGCGGTTGCTAGCAAACGCTGACCCAGGAACTTGGGATAGTTTAGTGGGACTTTTTCAATCATCCGGAAGGCCTTAGAGCAGGTTATATTGGTCGCACGATTTGGCGCATATCCAAAAGACGAAAAGCACACTTCCCAGCATAGCTTAAAGGTAAAGTCAGAAACAAAAACAGCGTTATTCATGCACACATGGTTGATTCCGGACATCGTGTGGACCCGAACGAAGCCTTTCTGGTGAGTTATAAGGTCCCACCAAACTACCCAAGTCACTGGATCAGCATTTGCTAGCAACAACAAAAGCAACCGCTATCCGGTTGGGGAATTCTACCTAGAAGCGCAAAAGAACCTCCTGTACGCTCAGAGCTTTACATGGCCAACGGTCACTTAACTGCCTGCATTTTGGTAGCAGTCTGTTATAGGGATCAACACGCTCTTGGTTACATTACAAAACTCCCTACTTATTTGGTAATAGAAAGCGTATTTTGTTTCACTACTTTGATATGGGCTGTTACCACAAACGTTCGACATATTCCATCCAACATAAATCTTTAATGATATTCTACTACTTTTTCTGAGCTAGGTAGCGTTACTCGACACAAAAGTACGACGTATTACAGAATTCAAGGGTTTTCGGTTTTTGTGGTAATCCCCAAAATAGGTGTCATCAATATTTTCAATGTTTCTGGAATCCTAAACCCGATTCGCAAACAGATTTTTCCTGTAATTCATCATTAGGCTACTAAAATTACACGAAGAAGGAATTAGTGAGCTATGGACTTGGTTTACATGTGCCTCGGGGTAGGGGATCAGTCGCACTCTTCGACCCCTCGTCGCCTGTATGACATGGTTGGCGTGTTGAGGATGTTGGAGCTGGACGGGCGGGGGATGGGGTAGGCTTCGATCAATTTTGAGATCTACTCTCGCACATTTACTCGAAAATAACCACCAAGTTGCGGCCAAAGAAGCCTTTCGCTTGTCTAACAAGCACCAGTGAAGTACTCTAATGGCCCATGCCAACGGGTACAAACAACAGGCGGGGCAGTAACTATTCGGTTATTGGATCCAGCCCTTTGTTGTCAGAAGACGTTGGCACAGGCAGTTCATTTTCCCTGGCATTCGCCAGTTGGTGATCACACGCCCGTACAAGCCGCCGATGACAGTCACGCACACTCCGAATATTTGTTATAGATAGACAGCGCTCTACCCCAGCCCCTCTAACTCCAACGCCCTCAGCACGCCGACTCATCATGCAGCTGACGTGGGAACGGATGCTGCGAATTACCTCCCTAGACACAGAGCTGCGAGTCGTTTGAATCATAGTTCACGGCCCCCAGTCCACAAAAAAAGGCAATAACCTACCCAGCCCATATTCCGTGTTGTGACTCAGTTTGGCCAAAACAATTCGCCACTCGGGGAGCGCACAAGCGAACGAATTTGATAACGTCAGCACTAGTGAACCAGATGGCCGAGCAATCATCACGCCCAAGTTCAGCACAAGGGATGCAAGTACAGCAGATCACGACCTGCATGTTGGCCATGGAGGAATTTGAGCACTAGCGGACACCTATCCTCGGTAAGGGAACTGTTAATTGTCATAAGTACGCAGTAGCATAGTGACTGTATACCTCTAATCACTGCAACTCCCTGTGTATGAATTACGCGTTTCTGCTGTTGTCTCCGACGATGTATCCGCCACGAAATCCGAAACGTTGGGGGAATAACGTGCTTGCCTCATCTCACATAAAAACTCTTTCCATAGCTCACAAATGCATTCCTTATATAAGTGCAATGGCCTGATGATGAATTATCGAAAAGTTACGCTTTTCAATGGACGTTAAAAAGTACAAAGTCAAAATCTGCTGTAGACTGAATGTCTCCCTTGGAAGCAGTACAGTCAACGACCAGGCTCATAAAGTGCTGACCGAAGTTTTAAAATGTTTTTTTTTTAAATATCCGAAATAAATTCTTTAGTGAGCTTGTGACAGTGGTTATCGTACAGCTTGATGCAAAAATATTTGATTTACATCGGTAAGTTGGCTTTTGAATTCGCTTCTTACCGACCGCATGCAGAAACAAGGTTCGGTAAAAGGCGGCTTTTTTAGTTGTTGGAATGTTTTTATTAATAGTCGATGCTTTTAGAACTCCAAATATCTTTTTTGAAAGACATGCTGAACAATTTTATCGCTTGTACTAATTTCGTGGACGAAGGCATTATTAAAGTTTTAGGGGTTGTTCAGGGCCCAAATAATTTTAATTCTGATCTAGCGTTGCATTTGGTTTCAGGGTTCAGAGACTGTAACCTATATAGTTCGCATGCAAGAAGAATCATGGTCATCCCATGCATTTCAAAGAATAACGTAAAGGGTTCATTAAATTTCACGCTAGATGTAAACTACTTTGCATACTTCCTAAGTAGAGTTTATCACCAGACGGCGAAGAGTCCGTTTTGAATCACTATATCATGACCTTAAACACATCTTCATTAAAACCTTTTAAAACTTAAATATGCCCTACCTTCGAGTATATATTTTGAGAAATGCATGAACTGCTACCAAATGAGTACAGAACAGTACATTTCTGAGTATAGTGGCTATGCACTACAATGGAAATTGAAAAGACGTTGAAATTTAATTTAAAAACCCCATACCACCTAGGGAACCATCTCATAAAGTGCATTTTCCCAAGAGGTTGAAACTACGTGCAGTTAAAAGCCGGCATCTCGGCGTCACTGAAAAATATTCGGATTATTCTGTATGTTAATCTGTATTACGACCCCATTTAAGTAGTCAAAATCAATCGAAAATACATCTCAGAATCTCAAGTAACATGTCATGTGATTAGTCACTGTACAATCAAATCTATACGCAAACACAAAATATTCATTCATTTTGTAAGATAAAGTGTAGTTTATATAGGTAATGAAGGGATGCCTATGAGAAGGCCAGCATTATATCGTGCGTGCGTTGACCTAGTGGTTTGCTTTAAAACAATCCGCTTTGCAACCCCACAGAAGGAACATTTCACTGGGCAGAACATGGGAACAGACACTGTCAGGGTTTCATCAGTCAACACGTATTTGCAGGCAAAAGCAACCCTAATGAAATTAGTCAGTTGCAATCACAAAAATTTCTCAAGCCATAGACAACGTGGAAAGAAGATATTTTTTGAAGCCGTTGCCAGGCAACCATTCAGGCTTCCTTATCCGACAGACGCCACGCTTAGGCAACTGTGAAGGGGGGGGGCATGCTTAGGAAACTTGTAAACTCCCTCAACAACTTCCTGAATTAGCCTGTACGCATCTAGATAGGGTGGAAACTCTCAAATTTTCACGTTACTGCATATTGACAGGGAAAAAGCACCAGTACGCGTGCATGGTAGAAATGGAGTATTCTTTTGCTGGGCTAGATATTTTGCAACGCATAGCCAGATGTTTCGCGCAGGCCACAGGCCGTACGGGTAGGAGCGGAAAAGGGCGGATAAAACGTTTTCATCACATAGAGTGTTCTGACAGTGTTAACACCGGTTATTACGTTGAATAATGTTGTAGGAGCTGTAGGTAGTATAGTTGCTGACCAATGGGGTCGCTGCGTTTTTTCAGTTCAAATTCCGATAGGGGAAACAAACAAATTGGGCGCTAAATCAAAGGGCGCCACTCCATTAGGCATCACAAATTCGTATTTTTTAAAAGGTGTGATTTATTTTTAAGGCCTCTGACGGAGAAAGTCGAACCCCTAGTGAAATGTATCCGGCTGCAACTACATAGATAGATCACAGGGACAATTCCGTAAAGTCGGTAAAAACCATTTCACAAGGAGAGTTTACAAACAGCAAACTCCGACCTTAGTCTATGGAACATCAGCTGTCCCGTACATTCGAAATTTCGACGAAGGCTCACTTTCCTTTGAATATTGTGATCAAGACTCACAAACTATCGTCCATGCGGAATTGTCTCACCATGCGTTGCAGACATCTGCTCGGCATAGAGTTTGCGCTCGGTTACTTCGTTGAGATCATGACCGAGTGCTTACAAACAGCTAGTGTTGCACTGGGAATGTACATGTTTTGACAAACTTAAATGCGCATGTACACACGCAGAACTGCAATTTTCACCGGAGCACAGTCTTGCCGATACCACCGCAGATTAAGGTTCTCTTCATAACTCATTTTCAAGAGCAATATTGTTAGAAGCAAAATCTCAGAAACCAGTGCCTACCTTTCAAACTGCTGTGCAACCTTTCCGATGACCATGTCAGGCAAAAGCGATTATTTTACTGAGTCTTTTAGCAACGTTAAATTCAATGTTATATTAGGGCCACTGGTTAGATATGATTCATATTTTTTCGGAGATACGGTCTACAGCCCTCATTGACGAAGAGAAATCTGCATCGGAAACGAGACGAGAAGCCAAACGACTAGTTCTGGACCCTTTATCGTTCCAGACTAGAAGTCCTCCAATAACAACGCCAAAACACCCTCGACTGTCTAAAAAGCTTTTTTATTAATTTTAAAAGGGAAATTGGGAAACTCAGTATTTTGCACTGCCAGAAGGATAGATGGGTGAAAACAGATCTTATTTGATATTAAATTTTGCATGTACATTTTCCTCGCGTAAATGTTCCGATGTAATGTCATTACATGTAGGAAGTGATAATGACAGCATGTTGGAGGGCTACAGTAAAACGTACCAGACTATGGTGGAACGAAGGGCAGACATTAAAAAATTCCTTAGGCATTGTTCAGAATTCTAGGGCAAATGGCATTCAAACCTAGAATTATGAACAATCCCTAAGGAGGTTTTTACTGGCTGCCG
>UYRU01042138.1:10118-23325 GCA_900617775.1 Dibothriocephalus latus | reverse complement strand
AAAAACACACATATGAGCCGGATACATCGCAGTGATTATGCGGAAAGTGGTAAATTGCGTACATGGAGATAGCTTATTCAGGCGGCCGGTTAGGTCCATTTCCTCTAGTGCTAGTTACACTGTACTTTAATAAATCAATACTTACCTGACTACAAGTTTCTCACATTAGATCTTTGGTTGTCGTTGTTTTGCTGTCAGTAACAGATGGCATCTCAAATATTCGTGCAAACACTCCAAGCTAACGTGAAATTTTGCCCGTCATTTTGTTTTGTTCTAGTTACGGCAGGTGTTACATTACGCTTGAGGAATGGCCATTTCCTTAATAGTTATATTGATAGTCTTTTTCATCATTTTTTCTTCCAAAAGCAGCTGTTTATATTATTTTATAAATGTTTTTTCTGCATACTTGAACTTGAGTGCTTATTGGTTCCCCGTATTTTCACTGATAGCTGCTCCATTTCCCGCGTATTTGCGTGTGATTAATGGCCCCTTAACCTGCCAATTCATTTTAACATTAGGTAGGCAACATTAACGAGATAGAAATGCTCATTAGCTGTATGCGAGACAGCGTGTTGGACATAAGAAGGCAGTATAAGCGAAGCAAATGCGATACCATAAATACTCGAGTAAGTTAGTCATCCTGGTTTGATTGGTTAGAGCTAGCGCAAAATAATGTGGACGCCAAGACCGCATAGAGCCAGTGTTTAAAGCTAATTAAATGGTTAAATTGTTTACCAAAGAATTATTTAAAGTGAATCTTGAATATCTGCTGCCATCCTGGCGCTGTTATACTTAGAAGTAACGCAACTTCTTCTCTTCATCTAAAAGTTATAAGACGCCAAAAGGCGCTCCTCCGCAAACCAGGTCTACATGAAAAATTGGAGGACGTTAAGGCTTTTCGAAAACATTAGATTTCCAAACTAAAAGATGTCTTTTTAGTCGGATTTTTACTTCTTTTGCATCTTCGTTTCCTCTTTTTTCAGCTGAAACTTGGAAGAGCCTTAAACGTCTCACTGGTCTATGTCGATGCTGATCAAGGCTGTTTCCATGCAAATTTCATCCAAACGCCCATAGACTTCTATCCGCCGTCCGACAAGTGTATTGTCCCTGTGTTTGTTGCAACAGTGATGAAACACCAAAGAAACGTTCGAACTTCAACAACCACGGGGCGAAATATTTTTTTCATTATTTATCCTTAAATTATGCTATTTTTAGCTAACTCCTGCATTTACACATCTTAACAACTTGTCCTCCGGGTCAAAGGTTCCGGTTGATTGTCATTTGGTTGGAATTCCTCCCATTCCCCAGAACCTCTAATTTGTTCCTAAATCATGTTATCTTATTGTTTGCACTTTCGCACTGCCGCAACTTGTAGAACGATTTTTCCGATCCCCTGCAATTAGCATATAAGGCCAGGCGTAGAATCCTAGATGCTGTTGCTCTTATGGTCTATTCTGTTGTGAAACATTAGGATAAGTGTTACCAGGGGTATGCATTTGCATTTCTTGACTACTCTTCAACCTTTACTACTATCCCACGCCATATTCTCTTTAAAAAAAGTCACATGCAGCTCTCCCGACTGGGCTATCTCTTGGCTTGGGGACTTTTTCACTTACCGCACTCAGTTCTTTCAGTGCGGCAAACAAAAATCCAAGTTCCTTTCCAATTAACTGCGGAGCCCTTCAAGCTTCGTATCCCCTCACCTCTTCTCCTTCCACACTGCCGACCTACGATCTCAAAATGAACATTTGTGCGTAAAATGCGCTGACTTTATGGTGGTTGGTGTTATCAAGTTCTGAAAAATAGCCTGAATCACACCTCAGCATCGTCGTTAGCCAAAGCTCTTCCACTGAACAAACAGAAGTCAGTCCAGTGCGTCTTCCGTCCGATTGCGACCTCTCCCAGTCCTGCAGTCTGAGACTTCCTGTCCGCTGAAGTATCATTTTTTCCGGTAACTTGGTTTTACTCTGACAGCTCCTCTTTCATTTGCTCCCAATACTGAAACCCTTTTCATTAAAATTCTCAAGCTGCTATACTATGTCCATTGTTCATATCCCATATCTCAAGCCCTTATTCGACGACTTATTGATGCCTGCAGTCATCCCCACATTTTATACTGTTCTCCAGTTATTTCTTATGCGTTGCTTATCAACACTTGTTTATTTTTAAACTTGTCATCCAAATGTTCTTCCCTGCTTCCGGGTTTCTTTTGCTTTTTAGCTGATATTATAATTCAGTCGGGCAATTTTCTGATCGCATTCTTTATGAGGTTGCTCATTTATCCCGCTCGGAAATAAGGCCTATGAAATCTTCCAGTACTATGCGCTGACATATGTCATTCCGTGAATTGGCATATCAGCACTCTGTACTCCCGTTTATAGTACGCTAACTTTACGTGTAAAGATACGTAACTCCAAGCTGAGAGTAGCTGTGTTTCTATAATAGAAGTGGATTTCATGTAATGCTGTAGATTGTGAGTATTTTATTAACTTATTCCCTGGTCTCAGTACATGGAATTATACTTTGCTGAACAGCTTGAATATCACCTTCATAGTAAGTCGTATTTCTCTACCTACCAGATGTCTACCTCCCTCCATATGGACGTTCCTGGACATTGCATTGTCGTGCCCCGTTAAACCAAATCGTGTTTCGTTGTTTTCGCTAACTTAGCCCTTCCAATTGTTGCTAGTTAACTGAGTTTGTTTTCATGAACTCTTTCTCATATTATCATCCAGAAACATTCGACTTTGACAAGCTGACCCTCTGATTTTTTACGTATGGATTAATGGAAACCTGCTTAGCGCTCAAAACCACTGGTACGTTGATCAGCTAAACTCTTTTCAGGACCGATGACATGAATGGAAGGAACCTCGATGAGCAGTTTAAGTAAAGTTAACCTGCTGTGACGGACGAAAATGCTTACTCGGGTTTTTCTTACACAGCAAAGTGGAGTGATTTGCTTAAATTCGCTGCGGCCGTCGCAAAAAGGGGAGACTATTTCCAACAGACAAATATGTAGTTGTTTATTAATAAACCGCCCTTTTGACCCACTCACCTATAGTTTCGACCACACCCACCCGCCTTGTCCACCTCCCATATAATCAGGAAGTCTTACTGACAACAACTTCCTATTTTCTGATCATTACCAGACCTTGATACGCGTGTAATGGTTGCTGTAACCTCCGAGGTGTAGTCAGTTATTGAACCTCAAACCAGGCACTCTTAACACTGCAGTTATAAAATTCATGCTCTCCGGCTACCTCAGGGAAATTGAAGGCCATACAGGGATAAATGTTACTCTTTGTGGGACTGACATGCAAAACTCTGTCTGTCATATTAACGCTAGGTATATAGTCACGCAGGTGGTCGTAGGGCAAGTAGCCTTCCGCTCCATTTTGTTCGTGGGAGACCGACTAATGTCACATTCTCGTAACCCATAGCCCTATTATTAGTTTCTTGATATTGTGTTCCCTGAAGACTAATGTACACAACTTTGCTAAGACTGCAGCAGACTGCAATCACCGTGCTTTAGTGTGATTGCCACTTTTGCTCTCCTTCTCCTCTGGGTTTCTTCAATCATGCGAATGGGTCAACTGTCACGAGGGGGACCGCTACCTTGATTTAATGTGTGAGATTTCAACTGCTTTAAACCTACTTTTCTTATTATGTTGTTCATAAGTGAAAATTAATAAATATGCATCATTTAAAAATTAATTTTACACACAGAAACTTACAGTGTGTCTAAGGTGTTCTGGGAACATCTCAAATTAAGTTTTAAAGTTTCTTTTTAATTAACGCTCCTTTAGATCCCTTGGGCAACTTCTTGGCTCCAGAATACCTGGTTTCCCTCCAGCCTGGATTTTTGCTTGGTTTATTCGTCCCTGACCTCCCCTTTTAAACATTACTGCGTGATTTTGAAATAAATGCAATCAGTTCGTCAGACAAAGGTGCCCCGCGTCCTTAGCAGCGGAAAATTTTATTCAGAAAGTGATTAAAGGACATTAAAGCATTTTTTATGGAAGGACGGTTTGTATGTGTGAGTAAAATATGCTTGTCTGAATCTCATACCACGTTAGCAAAATAAAAAAATCACTAATAACTGAGGAAGAGTGGGCTGACAGTATTAGGCCGGAAGACACATCAAAAGGGATGGCGGATAACGGTACAGTCGAATACCTATAGAAACACGGGCGATTCAACATTGAAATATGTGTAGGACTTGGTATCTGGCAAACTTCTCAAACACTTTTCAATAATAAAACCTGTTAATGCAGCCCCCGTTTCTTCCTGCCCTCGTTTATGAGGTCTTAGGTAAATTTGTGGAACACGTTATCGATAATTTCTGACTCTAGCAAATCTTCTTATAACGGTTATGTAAGAGGCAATGTACAGATAGCCTACAAATGTGTGCCTATTTAGACAACTGCAGGTTATCAATGAAGCTACGCTGCTTGGGTATCAGAATTAACAGTGGTTTGGCTCATTTCGAATGCATGGGAATGAATACGAAGACCACACATGATGATCCATTAATTATGCAATTTATGGGTTGGATTTAGTCTGGATCATCGTAGAGTTGATCCCTTACGGACTTAGCGAGAGAGCAGCAAAAACGATGTTCGGTAGAGTATTTGGAGCGGTTCTTCCGTGAATATCTTATACAGTGAAATGATTAACGTTGAATGGTTCCAGTTGGTTGATTAATTTAAAATGCATTTCTACATCGATGGAGTATGTCAACTACTTTTATTCCAAAATGCCAAGTAAGTAGTAACACTTTGTTTATCCGGGAGCCGTTTTAAAACAAAACTTTTTTGTTTGGTTTATTGAACTGGATGCGAGAAGCTATTCAACCCGATTGTATCAACAGCATATTCCTTGCCACCATGAGAAATCAAATTGTCTGAACGAATAGCACAAAGGTATGGATACTGGTGTATTGTGTACAATCAAAATCCAGTAATATTACAGAGTCAGATGGCAGATTCAAGAAGAATGGCATTAAAACTTCGAAGTTGGCTAACAGTTGCAGGTTTCGGGTTGTAAACTGCAAATTTACTTTGCGAAAGTTATAATTTTTGAAGAACAGAAATAAGAACGTGGTTGGATATAGGACAACTCTGAGAAATCTGTTTGATTGCTAGATTTTGTGATTCCGCTAGTAACCGTAATAAACAGTTTTCGTAAGTAATTTTATCATCCTTTCCATTCATATCTTTTGCAAATATTCTACGTGAGCGTCCATTTTTTTCCAAAGCTGTCCGAGAAATTGTGACAATATTATGAGATGCGCGATATACTTATTGGACGCCTAAACTAAGATTACTCTCTTAGTGTGAATGCCAAGAACATCCTTCCTTCTTTATTGCGCGTATGGACATGTGCCAATTGTAAGGAAACCTTTCCATGTGTTAGGCAGATAGGCTTTTTTGCTTAAACAGCAAAACTGACACAGGTACAGAACAGGAGAATTCGCCTGATGGAAGCAGAGACGGGCATTCCATTTAGTTGCCCGCAACGCAATCACAAACATCCAAATTAAAAACAAGTCGAAATGCAACATACAAACGATCGTAACAGTCACGTATTTATGTGTGCCAGAATCTGCTTAAAACGTGTTAAAATGACGAAGGAAAAAATGGCTGTTATGGAAACCTCGTGCAGGTCGAGTATGTTCCGCTTTAATGCAAAATGTTAATCCAGATGCTAAGAACGTAATTGCCTGCATTTCAATTTGCATTTGTGTTACCTTTAAGCAGAGTATACACAAACACTTTCAACGTCAGCCATCAGTCAGGTAAGTTCCTCAATTGTTTTATGAAATAGATATCGAGGCGTGCTTCGACAAGCGTATAGATATCTTCTTGGCATGGTCATTCCTTAATATTTTTTACGGTTTCAGCCAAAGGCATCTAATGACAGTAACCTGGGTAGAAGTGGAATAAAGGCTTAATTATCTCAAAATGCTGCTGGAAGTATTAGAATGCATAAACAAGGCGATAAATTGGCCAAAACTGGAGTTTCAAGCGAACACATCCGTGCACTGTACAGCTATGTAAATTACGAATACATTTTTGGAGACAATGAATCTATTTAGAATGACAAGACAAACACTTTAAAAGGGGGCCGGCATAGTCAAAACAAAATCCACAAAGCGAGAAAGCGTGCTGAAAGCCAATCAATAAGTTTAAGAAATTATGGGACCTAAGTGACGCCTGGCGAAGGAAGTTCGGGGCCGTTTGTGCAGCGTCGTTTGAACCACTGTCGTTGAAATAATCTATTTTCAAGTTCATATAATTCTACCAGAAAACATGACCTCAACCAAAATGTGAACTATTACGAATGCGACTCCGTAAGAATATTAAATGCATACTTTCTGTGAAGATTTGTGCGGAATGAGGAGATAGCAATCAAGCAAGCTGTTTTGGGCAATCACTGTATTTTTCCTAACTAGATCGGAGGTAATACGAATATAATTGCAGATCGTCGTGTTTGTTTACTAGAAAGACATTGTGGTCTGACTTTTTATTAACACAATCAACATTAGCCTTCTTTCTTGATGCAACTGCAGCCAATTCCATTTATCTAAGCTCGCCACAACATTCAGTAATTTCACGCATCGGCGACGTTTTTGAGGATGATTAACTTTATGTTAACCGACATGAGGGCATATTCCCACTACCATCTTGAATTAAACTTCCATCATTGTGCGATTTTGTCAAGCAGATGGAATGGCTCTGAAGTTTCATCAAAGATCCTTCCCAACTACAATAACTGACACAAGTATATGTGCATTGGGGTTCATTCAAAACGTCGCCTCCGGCATAAAAATACATAAATTGCCTATTCTAACTTGGATATTAAATAGGTATGCATTTTAGTTAAAAATTAAGCATTTATTGGTAGGTCGCTGTTCTAATGCTTTGCTTTTTCAGCAGCGTCTGAATAGGACCAGTCACAACATTGGAAACGGCAATTCTAAAACATTTAACCAATGCCTGCAAACCATTTAATTTCGGCAAATTTGGTGTATTCACATATTACAGTGGTTCCGCCTTGTTTTTAAAATTATATTTGTTATAATCTGAAGCATGTGTTTGTAAAGATTTCTGCTAACGTACTGCAGGACTGCGATGAGCTAGACTTCCCAACAGATACAAATAGTTTGCTCTGATGTTAACATTCGAAATCTATGCTTGTCCGTTAGTTCAGCTACTTCATTCGTGTTTCTGTGTTGACCCTTACATGTTTTGATGCAGATCTTCAAGTGCTTACGGTCCGTAATTATTTACTTACCACAGACATCTAAACAAATAAAAGATGGGCATGCATGCCCTGGTTGCCAGTGAAAATCGGTGCCGAATGAGCGGCAAAAGTCACCAACCGGCAGCAACTTACGTAAACGAACTCGCTCAGAAGATGCCACTAGGCATATACACGTACCCTGATTAAAATCTTTTCCTGTTTCTCCTGTTACAATTCTGCATGAGACGCAGCATATGCCTTGCCTTGAAGTCAACAGACTATAACGGGAGCTACGTAGAAAATTTGTATCGCTTGTTCAATTAACAAGGACTTGATCACAGTATAAAAATAACAGTCTACTAATTATCTGTTTAAAAGTCACGTAATGACCATGTAAAACGGTAGAGATAAAGCAAGCGAACATGTATTTTGAAATGCTTGATGCAATGCTTTGTTGATCGTTTGACGAGGCTCTTGGTTTAACCTATTAGTACTTAACAGATCAGTCTTTTTTTATTTGGTGGGTTTTTGTTTCAGGTGCTCATATTGTAAAGGTCGTTCTATTACCTAACACGGTGGAAGGTTATTCCACAAAGGCATTAAATGGTAAATTTGCTACAAACGAAAAGAAGCGCGCATATTTCATAGAGCTCGTGACTTAAATCAAAGTAGACTGTGACAACCTAACGTAGTTGATTTAAATGCTCAAGTTTTTTCTTAAGGTAAATCTCTGCAGCGCCATACTTTAAGCCTTTACGTCTGCCAGGGGTTTTAAAGCACATCATCTTTATCAGAATGCAGTTATCTACGTGTCCATCCTCTAAAGTCATTTTCTCGAATTCTTCCTATTACTATCTTCCTCAGATATCCGTAGTTAGTTGGTCACAAAAATATTGAATTTGGACCACGGCATATTACAGTTTGCGGATCAAATAACTTTCTGGATTGATGTGACTCTCTGAAGGGTTATCAATGTAAGTCAAACGTCAAACTCATGCAACGTGTGTATTCTAGCATAAAGTCATCATGAAGGAAGATAAAGGTTTATGCGCACTAAAAACGTAACTTATCGAAATAACCTATACATTTATTTTTTTAGAAAGTGAGCAGTACATGAACGTCTCCAGAAAGATTTTGCTCGACCCCGAATATTCTACATTTGTTTTACTTTATACAGTTAGCTCCACCCACACAGCTTACTTTAAAGATGTTACGTGGTCTTCCGGAACGGTTGACACCCTTAATTATATTCTTATAGTCTTTATAATTTACGTGTAAATTCACCTGCAAATTCGGCTTGGACCGAAACTGTCACCGCGTTAGCAGTTTGTGGTGAATATCTTGCCTTTAGCACACACCTCTTTCAAGGGAAAGAGCATACTTTGTGCTTGTAACTTGAAGTGACATTTCCAAAAAGTGTGTCTTTAGAGCAAAAACTCAAAGTAATTTAGAGTTAACACCTGACGTTTTCGTGCAAACTGCCATTTCTAACGAGATAAAACATCTTGGAATTTGAGAAAAATAGTGTTCAAATGAAGGAAAATTTTAGCTAGGCCAAAGAGTTAAAAACATTGTACACATGAGTTTTTACTTCTGTAAGTCATTTAATATTTACCGACGCACGTGCAGTTATAGCTGAAATTGACAGTGTTATTCCTCCTTTTGTGTCGACACGTACCATTTACTACATCTCCTTTCTAGCAGAAGATTATAATCTATGAGAAAACTTAATCTGTCATTTCTATTCAGCTTGTAGAGGCAACTTGAACTCTTTTCTACTTTAATTAAATGTGTCTTTCCTTTCACAATGTGGCTATGGCTAAGATGTTAGAAACCGCTGCCTTTTTCTGTGAACAGATATTTGGATCTGTCTTAAACTAAGCTATTGTTAAGTTTTTTTGCAAATAGGGAGACCAAAAACACAGAAAATTTATTTCGATATATTTGCGAAAACCAGCAATGTCGAAATCATCAGACTTACTCAGCAATATATATTACGAATTTGTGAGATAGGCAATTTTTTAAATAGGATTTCGTTCCGATTTATTGAAAATTGACGTTTACGACTATAATAATTAGTCTGTATGTAGAGCGAAACGTCCACCTATTTATGGAAGTTGCACATTGTTTTTGGAAGCATAACCTATCCAGTCCTTGATCCTTAAAAGACCTGAGTTTTGTAGTTTCTTGTATTACAGTATGCGACAAAGAATTATTTATAACTCGGGCAGGAAACAGTTACATTCGTTTTCTAATTAGAAAGAATGAATTTTTATGTGGAATTTGGTAATTTGTCACATAGAGACTCCTTGTTCCGCTACTAGATATCCTAGCTTTAATGTGGGCCTAGGCAGCCAGCTTACTGGATCAGTATTGGTGAATTCCATCCGTGCAGTAGGTTAAGCAGGTAAATCGACTCACGTGTGCCGAAATTCAGGGCTCCTGGTGGGCCTCGTGGCTCACTTGGCAGAGCGCTGGCTGTAGTTAAGCCTTCTCTTGTTGAAGTGGGTTCAAATGCCACCAAGACTGCCAATTTTTCACAATTGGATCAATGGAATATTATAGATTATTGTGAAATGCTTATGTACTGCTTAAGGAGACGCACTACACTCCAACACGGATAGAGGAGTGTGAAAGAGGCAATCCCATGCTTTTAACCCTTGATGAACCATCTCTACCCAACTCTGGATCCCGATGTAGACAAGGTTTTAGCTCTGCTTCAAGGATCATTTTACACCCAATTACAGTATTGCATTCACCCCAGCTGCCAGGCTCGTAAAGTGAAGCTTGGAAAGTGACCTTTCACTAATTACTGATATTACAGACCTAATTTAGTATTAAAGTTCCATATTAGATCTCTAGATGATGGCCGCCCAATCTTAATTAGCCCTTTCGTCAAGGACTAGCAACATCTTCACATCTGGCTTTTTCGCTATGATCAGTTGGTGGGAATGGAAAAGCAGGCCTTCTAACGTACGATGTGTTTGCTTTGGTCCCAGCAGATTCATCACCAATACGGACTCCATACGAGAATCTGGAAGGAAAACTCTGTGTTGCCCGATACCTGCACATTCAGGTTGTATGGAACGGCTATATGAAGACGTTCATATGCCCATATTTTCGCGCTCGGAAGAAACAAACAGAAGTAACATCTATGGTTTAGCATGCATTATCATACATCAGGTGGAGTCTGAAGCGCCTGAGCTTATTGCTGCGAGAGCAGGTATCAAAAATACACGCTGGCCCGAAGCTACTGTGCACAAAAGGTCATGAAAATTAAAGTCCGGTAAGATTAATGTGAGCAATCCAGTTAATTTCATCACATCCCGTGCCTAGGCTGTGATCGTAACAACGTTGAACATACTGATTCCGTGATTTAATTGCGCATACACAAACCAAAGCTGACTTTGGGATCGGGTGATTGGTTATCACAAGCTATTGTCCACCACTACGAAAAGGGTTGTGATTTCAAATTCACAGTCATAAAGGTAATCGCCTACGCAAAAGCAAACTGCAACCGCGAATTGTATAGGGTCTGGTTGTCCGAAGAGAACTAGGTTAACTGATGTGTCAATCTGGCGCCGAAAATCAGACCCTCGCACCTTAATCTCCGCACAGACGTCACTAATGTTATGTTTGCCCGTACTTCCTATAATCATTGCTCGTCTTGTTGTCATTCTCACTTTGATGATAGACTCCAGTCAGAGTTAAAAACCGCCTGTGAATAAAGACATGATACACGCGATTAAATTACACTCTTTTTCCTGCATACTCACCAACTTCTTTAGTACAGACTAAATTCCGTTTCGGAATTCGTATTCGTAATCCGCCAGCTGAAGTTGGAAAGATTATGGACCATCGCATGGATAAATAGACGTGTTTTCGTTTTTTTCCGACAGCCAACCAAATGGAATTATCGTTTTGGTTTGCTTTAACTATTCAACTCGGATATGGCTGTAAGATGCCGCGTATAAGCGCTTAATTGGTTACTGGAAAGGCAAACATGAATGCTTTTGTCGTTGCGATCATCGTTTCAATTTAATTTTTTACCACAAAGCACTCAAACCTTAAATATCTTATTTTATTCAGTTTACCCAGTTGTGAAGAACTTGCAACCTAGTAGTCATTCTGCTGGATTCTAGATGGTTGCTGACGAAATCCTGTCTGAGCAGTCAGCTAGCTGTTTCTGTAATGGTTATTCCATATGTTCAGTAGGTTGGGCGGGTAAATTGACCCAAGTGCAATTAAATTCACGGCTTACGGTGAGCGTCGTAGTTCACTGGTAGTGCGTTGGCTGCTCAAAAGCCTCCCCAGCTGTGTGGATTCGATTTTCACCGAGCACGCGAATTAAGTCAACTGAATTATTCAAATTTGCCACCCCCCCTCGTAATAATACTTTGGTACGCAATGATCGTTTCCATTGTTTCATTGAACATTTGCCTTGAAAGCACCGACCGCTTGAGGTATATAGCACATATAGCAAGTCTAGTAAGCCATTGACGTAGGACCCTTACTATGTCATTTCTTAGTTTTCGTCGTGGACATAAACATTCCCTTGGAGTTAACATTCACAGAATTCCTCACCTGCGTGAAGTTCAAATCAGGTTCCAATTAGCGCCCAGTGTACCTGTGTGCCTATATGAGCTACATTGTACACACTTCGCCGATTGTAATCGAGAATATATGCTTATCTTGGACGGGTCCTTTAGTGCTTATTTTCCTGATAAGTTAAGGAGGTTATTCTACTTCGCCATAAGCATATGATTTTAAGTTATATCTCAATTGTCACTTGGAGAATGTCAAGCAAGTATTACGAAGGAACGGTTGCATTGCAACTGCTGAATTATTAACTAGCGCTTGATACGCAATTAGCTTCCTTGTGTGTTATCCTATGTGTAACATTTGATTTTTTGACTAATCGTGAGTTTAAGACCTCGGAATTATTACTTTATTTTCACTTTCTATCGAATATTCCAAAACTCATCCAACGGCGGAAGATTGCTGTAATCCATTTGACCTTACATGTTCCACGGCATGCCGAACTTGACTTAGCAATCGACGAACACAACAGGCACGCTTTGACTGTTAAGGTCACTTTATTTTTACTGACTTTAAATCACACTTCATGTGTTACTACTCCTTTTGGCTGATACATTTAGAGGATTGCCCGCCTATCACCATGTTACGGCATTGATAGTTTATAGCATGGAGTTGGAAACCAAAATAAGTAATTTACGCCTACTCGTACAACCACTAAAGAACTACAATCTTCCCTCTCTTCAAATGTTACAGGATCATGACCTTACGGACACCGTAAAGTCCAGGTTTTCCCACAAACAAGAAAAGGACGCTTCAGATCCGCTCCACGTGGGGATGTCATTGACGCATCAAAAAGAAACAGTAATTGCAGGTTTACTTTTCTTCGGTCACCTGGTAGTTCTCCAAAACACGTTTTTATTGAACCTCGATAGTTTAGAACCTGGATCGGATATAGCTTTCTGATAACGACTACTCGGCCACAATTTGCCATTCCGGCCTGTCCTGTTCTGTCTTTGTTCGTAAGGTACTCTTGCTATGGTGTGACTAAGATTAAGGTTAATAATGAGTCCCAAGGCAAAACGGGACAACTGAGTTCCGTTTTCGATTGGTGAGAACCCATCCATCTGTTCCCAACCTGTCAGATTATTTCACATGGAGAATGTTTCCCGGGACGGAGTTGACAAGGTGTACTTCACTCACTCCCTCCCTCTCTCTTCTCCCATGCGTAAATCTGCTGTCTGCCTGCGCTTATAAGAAAGCTTAGGATGGGATTGGACCGAAGTGTCTGGTTCTGCTTGACACTGTGCCTAGGCGTACCACGACAACCCTCACATACAGCATGTGTTGTGGGAGGTTCGAACTCTGGACAAAACGGTTATAATGTACTGTGTCCCACTATGACCCCGGTGTTTTGCTCCGGCAC
>UYRU01042136.1:357-17766 GCA_900617775.1 Dibothriocephalus latus | reverse complement strand
TACCTCAAACGGCCGCGATATTCCAGGCTCCAGTTCCTTAGGAGATAAGAAAAGTATTTGGGAGGCCAAATCCAGTGTATATAAGAGTTGGGGGGACTTTGCCGCCCTGCCTGGCACGATGTTCAACCGTAAGGGCCGTGTCAGAGCGTGGGATTGTCACAGTGGCCAACGACGCCACCTGCGTCCGCACCCGGAAGGGTGGAACCCGGAGTAATTTTGGGGCAGAATTCCGAGCGGCCACTGTTAGCTGTTTGTCATATGCAGCGTTGAAGGTAACTGATTGGACCGCGCATAATCACGGACCGGCGTTGGCGTGTAATCAGTCGCGCGTCAGTGCCTTTGGCCCAAGGCGCACCGAGAACAGCCTTCGCGCGAGGTCCTGTGCTCTGAGTGACCTCGTCTGTGGCGCCAAGAATTAGGAGAGCGACGGGGAGCAGGGACCACTGCAGACCAACCTGTTGGGATTTCTCCGGACCCGACATTTATAACTGCTTCCCCGTCATCCCCACATCAACCGCCAGCACCGTCATCATCAAAACCATCGGTAATCATCCTCTGAATGCCCGCCGTCGGAACCTTTGACTTTTCTAAACCATCTGAGAATCCACGATTCGAAAGTTCAACTTTTTAAATTCCTTAGAAAGTTATTTGTGTTTGCATTTATGATTTGCATATTCAATGCATACAGACCTATACATCCCCCATGCCTGCAGAACTCGAATATACAAATCTGTACCAAGAACAGAAATTAGCCTCGAAGGAAATTCGAAGTAAACTCAACTGTCTTTAATATGAGTAATAACTGTTTGCCTGCCTCTAGCAATCGCCATCTGCACGGGAAAATAAGTACAATGCTTGAGTCATCTTCCATTGTCTTCTTCCTTATTACCATTTAAGCTGACACATTCAAATCTATCATGAAGTGCAAGAAAGCTATGACGTTTGACAAAGTCAACGCATCTTTCACTCAAAACTGAGATGAAGGCTGCAATGGTTCCTTCATAAGGTTCTCTTTATTGCTCACCCACCAAATTGGCACTCGCACTCTCTCCTGCTGTCTTTTTGTGTGAACTATTGGTCGTCCGTGCGTAGACTGGCCGGTATGGTGACAGTATCGGATGCAGGTTCTTGAGAAAGTTAGTTATGTTCTCAGTAGTAATTTTTATATTCAATGCATGCAGACATACATATCCCCCGTGCCTGTAGACCTTGAATATACAAATTTGCACCAAGAATATGAATGATTTTCTAAGGAAAGTAAAAAGCTAAACTCTCTTCAATATAAGTAATAACTGTTTCACCACCTCTAGCAATCGCTTGCTGCAGTAAGACAATAGTTGGGTAGTCCTTCATTGCCTTCTCCCTTATTACCATTTAAGTTGACATATTCAAATCTATCATGGTGTTCAAGAAAGCTGTGAATTCTGACGAAATAAATCCATCCATCATTTACGACTGAGGTGTAGGCTCGGCACGCCAGTCATCGGGATGTCTTTTACTTTCTTCCTATGGCACACACAGTAAGATACCATAAACTGTTCCAGTAAACGCAATATAAATCTGAATAAAGCTCTTTTGAAATATTAAAACAGAGAAAAAGTATCCTTTATTTAAGAGAGCTACCACTATTTTTCTGCATTCAGGACAACTTTCACGAAATTTGGGTGCTGACTCGATAGAATCTCTCTTTCACTCTGATGGCGTTCGTGGACTATGAACCCAGCCAGGTTCCATGCTGAAGATAATGGCCCTGCATCTGCGGCCCACGATTGGCTTATTCTTCAGCCGACAGCAAGCACCTTTTCGCCAACAAACTTTCGCTGGTGCTGAATCTCGAAACCATTATACTCGAGGAAGACTAAAAACACTGTTTTTGTCTCAACCCTCCCTGTCCCGAATGAAAGTCGCTCAATGAACTCCAGCTTTTTTTCTGCTAGATTGTCAACTTGATCTATAATTTACATATATTTCGTTAGTACCATACCTTTGAAGTAAGGTCGGCTTCACTTGAAAAAAAAATATGCATTTCTTTTGCTACTGACCAAGCCCAAAAAAAACAAAATCAATAATGACTGCAGAAGAAGGAGTTTGTTGAAGTTTTTTTTCCTGTCTTCAAGGTTTTGGAAGGCGCCCAAGAGGTGCTTTACCAATAAACCAAATTTTCATATTTGCCTGTAAAATAAAAATCAATAGATAAATAATGTTCCCTTTATGGCACGCCCACCAAGTTTGCATTCGCGTTGTCTAATCCTGTCATTTGTGTGAGCTATTGGTCGTCCGTACTTTTACTGACCGGTGTGGCGACATTCTCAGATGCAGGTTCACACTACACCAGCTACTTCCGGTTGATTCTGCTAGAACACCCGAGGTGACATGTGAGAGGTGAAGACTGTGTGGTACTTACCGCACAAAACTGCTATTGCTATCAACCAATTCACGTGCAAGTGGGCTATTCTGTGCCTACAGACTGTTGTACTTTCGGATGAGAAGTGCATGCAAATTATTCACGAATATTTCTCAACATTACTGACTATTAACAGCTTGCGGTTATTTCGCCGAATTAGATATACCGGCAATATAGCAGTCCAGTTAACCCAATTTTAAAAACATCTGCAGCCTCGGTGGCAGTCTACGCTCTACCATTGAACTACGAGGCTCACCTTAAGCCTCGAATTTAATCACACTTGGGTCCACTTTAACAGTCCAACTGGTTGCTGGTATGAGTGCATAAAATCGATCCAAGTGTGATTTAATTCATGGTGACCATCGTAGCTCAAGGGTAGGGCGTTGGCTGGGCTAAAGCCTTCCCTGTTTTTTGGGTTCGACTATCACCGAGGCACCGAAGTTTAAATTACTGAGTCAACGGAGATAGGTAAATCTGCGAAACCCATTAGTAATAACGCATTCACTAAACGTAAAGGGTCGCACTTCGGTGGCCTTATTGCATCTGCAGGAAGGACTTTCGAGTTTAGTTGTGACGATAAAAATTCCGAATGGGAAACAGGCAACATCGCTGATGAATACCCGATTTGGACGAGCGAATAGATTGAATCGCCTCCACTTCCATGAAATCGCAGACAAATGGTTGCCTCTTTAGGGCCGTTTCTATTAAATCTCCGCGCAACATAAGCCATGAAAATTTAATTCTGGGTGTGCACTTAAAATGAAATAGGCTGTGCTGGGGACTGCGTATTGACCTGTCAAATCCGTTTTAGTCGTAGACAGCCAGACAAACCCAAATTAATCATACATAGCTCTTAGGTCAGTGTGCGCACTTAATATGTGGTAGGTCTGTAAGTGTATCTTTTTTGTGTAAGTCCGACTGCCGGCAAAATAAAAAAGCGAATTAATGGCAAATTTGGGTAGGCGAAAGACTGGGCGTATCCTGTGGACTTTGCTGTGTCAGTTTAAATTTAAAGTAATCTAAGACCTCGTATAAACGAATCTTAATAAACTACTATGTAGCCTTGTGGATATTGCACACCATCTAAAAAGGAGACTAAAGTTGGTGGAAAATGCTGCAATATTGTGTTGAGTAGCAGGTTTTTATAACAATCAGCACGGAAGCAAATCTTCAGAATTCTCTAATACAGCAGATGGAGAGGCTGAGATGCAGTAGTGAAAATAAAATATATACATTGTGAAGCCAGATTTAAGGAATCGCATTTATATTTAGAAGCAAAGAACAACTTATTTTTTTAATGATTATGGTAAGGTAACCAGTGAAGTTTTTTTGCACAAGATGCACTAACAAAAAGTATTCCTTGACTTTTTTACCGCAGCGCTCTACCTACCGCTAATGTCATGTAAGGCAGGCCACGTTAAATGTAAGTCATGTAGAAATATAGTATTTTTAACTATACGTTTCGCTTATACGTTATTTGTAAACGTAATTGACAGAATAATAATATCTAGTTCAAAAATTGCCATGAATTTGGCCACAACTTTTTGAATTAGCAAGCTTATAACAGATCCTGGCATTAATCCAATTATTTGAAAAAAATCAAGAACAAAGAGGAATTTGATTTCTTTCATTTCCAGTCCAATTGAATCGTTTATCTGCAGGCAAATTAAAAAACCTGTCAAAGGTCTCCAATTTAATTTGTACGTTTCCTTTAAAAGGTATATACACAAATGTTCGCCCGGTAAGTATCTTTATTCCCTTGAGGGCTTTGTTTTTTGACAACATTCTGTGCTATTTTAAGGATTTTCTCAAAAGAGTCAACATATCCCTCATCATTCATATCCAAAATTCATTTATTCTGTAAATTCTCTTTATGTATAAAGTATTTTAAAGGTGTTGAGGTAAACGTCAAACAGAAGTGCAATTGGTGCACGAACGCACCACTACATTGAAAACGATGTAAATTATGCTACAGTTTATAGGACGATATAAAATAAATAGTTATGCATTTATGGTAATATGAATAAAAAAGTTGACTAAAGAAAAGTTCGTTTTGCATAAAGAATGTGGTTAAGTGAAGTTTAAAAGTTAAGAAAATATTTACATGTGTTGTTCCATTTTATAGCTATCTATCATGTGTTCAAAATTCGGTGATTGGTGGGAATGTTTTTCCTAACAATCACTTGCCATATCTTATATTTACCTAATTTTCCAAGTTCACTAATATTGTTCATTATTATTTCTACGTTTTCGTAAATGCCTTCAAATCGGTATGCGATTATTGATCAAACTTTTACGAACCTAGACATGTTGCATGCAGCACTAGCCATGTCTCAGACTTGTTTACGATTACCTATGACTAAGGATTCCCGACGGAATACGAAACGTCAGGACTATGAAATTTTTGTTCCAGTGATCGCTTCTTTTTCGGAACTAGCCTTACTGCTTATATATTTTGTAACTACTTATAGCTATTCTATTTAAAATTTCCTGCTTTCATTTGAAATAAGTTTATTTATTTTTTATCCTTAACCCCCTCATTAACGCATCCATATAACCCTCATTACAAACTTTCCTATTTTACACAATTCTGAGTTGTGGTCTGTTATGTGTCCTATTATTGTGTTGCATAAGTTTTTCTGCCATTTGGGATGGGAGATCCAGTTAGATCGATTGATTGAACACCAGAAAAAATAAGCAGTCCAGTGCGCTATGCAAAGTTAATTTTTAAGTGTAGCAGAAGCTGGTTCATGTAAAAAATTGAGTAACTAACTTACTACAAGTAGAAAGCGCTTGAGCATAAACATTTTCTCAAACTTTAGCATACATATTATTCTATAATATGTTGCCTAACAGCCCAAATTAACAGCGTGTATTTCAGCATGGCTTTGCGAGAACTGCTAGTGCTTTTTTATAACGTTTCGGAGTTACGTTGTACTAAGGCAACCAGATTTCCAATTGTGTGCACCGAGTGGGAGGTCACAGGAGGACGATATTTCCTAGGCTCGTATGCCGAAATGGCGGTCAGTGACTTTTCAATGTCAATGGAAATGCCAGGTCTAATGGTAAACGTATTATTTTGTGTACACAAAGAGAAATTTACTTCCGTCATATTTCTTTGTAACTGTTTCGGGATTTTGATGACGACCAGGTTCAGGCCTAAATCGAAATGTTGATTAGTACCTCAGGATTCTCACTGCCTTAAGTCAACTGGCCATAAATAAGCCTTCTGTTCTACTTGCTCACAAAACCTTCAAAATAAGATGAATAGTAAGCACATTTACCTAAATATTGAGTTTTTGGACGTTTTTTAACGCACCTCTTTGTCTGGGTCAGGTCTTTAAAATAAGCGATGCAGGCCAACTGACTGCCGAGAAAAAAATGAACGTCTCCAGCATTAGTCACACACTTATGTACCTAGGATCAATTAAAAAGCTTTCAAAAACAACATATTTCTTGAAAAAAAAGAGCTTTATTTGGATCTCTTGACGCCAACCATCTGTGTGTTTTACCTTTTTTCAACGATATTGTCAAGGACAATAAGGCAAAGTTTGACCAGTTTCTCGACCTCCCAGAGGATTAGGAATAAATATTGTGCTGAAAGTAAAGAAATGCCCCTTTTTATGGATACATAAACGGTTTTCAGTATACTGTTTTCATTTAGGCCCCATTCCATAATTACAAAAGCACCTAAGAGTGGCTGCATAGATACAATGGTTTTGCGAAAATTGAGAAACTTCTTCCCGTCACGTTTTAACTTTTTGTTAATTTAATTGTACAGAAAATTGTTTAAAAGTGTAAACATACGGCTTGAGAGCGAAAAGTGAAGGGTTTCGTACGGATATGAGGGTTATATATCCGTACAAATAATCTCAGACTTATAAGATGACTACTTAATGCTTTAGCCCAAAACGTGACCGTTTTGCAAACCAGGATTTGGTAAACTGACTACGCTCTACATTTCCTGAAGAAATGCATTATCTTACACTTGCCTCAATTGCATGCCTTACGTTCATCAACGCCGAACTTAAATTTCCATTCTCTTAAAAAATGCATAAAATGCATTTAAAATACTTCTGTTTTACATAAGTATCACTTTAGTAGTAAAACACGCACAAAAAAGAGATTTTGGTCCGCAACATACAATAAGGCAGGAAGTTCTATAGATCAACTTTGGATATTGCCAAATTCAGCATTTATTTGCTTCAATATACCGACCCGTAGTTAAAACTTTCTGATAAACCGTATTTTGCGCGTCACACCTATTAAATGAATGAAATATACAAACGCAACTGTGTTTTAAACCATTCATACAAATTTTTAATTTTCACATTTCGGCAGTTAGGCAATCTGTTGTGTAAATCGCGCAGGTTCCTATTTGGACCGTATCCTCTCACACACTTTTTTCTTAGAAACGTACTTTCGGTTACCCGTCTCTTGGGCCTTATGGAATTAGGGCAGTTTTGCAACCCCAACTATAATTTTTCTCGGATAAACTTGCCTGCATGTGCCTTGCATACAACAATTAAACAGCTAGGGCGACGAGTTTATCAAAGCGGCCTGACGTCGGCTGTTGCAAGCTGTGCAGTACGTGCGTCAAGCGAAAGAACCACTTGGTATCAGTCTGGCTGAATCTCCTTTCTGCATCATGCACACACACGAATGGGACCGCTAAATGGCGGCCACGACGCTCTTTGCGGTACGATTAGTGGATCATATGACACTACGGTACTTGTTCTTTTCTCTTGGATAAAAATAGCCGATATAATAAACGAGGCGTACACATTAAGTGCATTTGCCTCTCTGAAAATGTGCATAACCTATTTTCACGTACCATGTTTTGTTCTGCAGACCTGCTTTTTTGTATAGTTTAGGCATAGTTACAAATTGACGTTTGTGACAAGAGAAGTAAAACATGTTACGTCAAAGATGGGCTCACAAAAGTGCACAGTCCTACTCGACCTCTTCCACATTCATTTTTACTTAAAATACAGTCAAAGAGAGTAGGGTGTTAACCAAACTACTGTATATTAACTATTACATCTTTTGTTAACAGTCATGGGAATAGCGATTAGACGTTTGGAATGGAACTATGTCAATCACCTATCAAATTTTGGTATTAAAAGTAATTGTAGAGTACGTATATGCTCCGGGTAACATATAAAAGTGATATTTATAAGGCATTTTGCGATTCGGTGTCTTATTAAGTACTGATCAAATTGTTTCTTCCTCTTTATAAGAAACGGGTTTGAAGTCTTAATTCTCCCGTTCTTAGGATGGTAAATGTAAGAGATATGCACTGCATATAATCCATTGTCATGAGGACCGTTACTATTTTGGTTCAAATCATCAGGAAATAACAAACCAGGTGTATATAACTGCTAAATTATGATCTGTTTTACGTACGCATTTACTTGATCTTTTGTCACTGCTAATAGTATTTTTATCGCAAAGGAGTTAAGACTAAACCGGTTTAACCCTAACTACTGCGACCTTTCAGGCCCCGTCCCTTAGAAGAAGATAGAAGTCGTGGAAGCCAAGGCAGAAGAAGATTGTTTGCTGTACCGAATAATTAGGAGAAGAATTAACAGAAGGGTTGACTCAGCCTGGGGTGGAGTTTGCCAATGAGGAGCGAGAGAGAGCGCCGCAGCCTCGCATCCGTCGCGCACCGCGGCGAAAAGCCGAGTGAGTTCCGCCTTGCCTGTTGAATGGGCTTAGTGTGAAGTGTTTTTCAGCCAGCGCTGACCACTTGTCCGGCGCATACCAGAAATCAGCAGTGCGCAAAAATCGATTGACTGGTTGACGGATTTGACTGTCAATTTACGCTTAGAAGATCAGTCATCGCAAGTGGCGAGGCGAGTCCAGTGTGAACCAGTAATCAGCCATGCGCCAAAAATCGATTGACTGGCCACATTGACAGAGCAGGGAGAATGAGTGATCATGGCAGCGCTGTGGGGGGCGGGTGGGCAGGCTCCTACATCTTTAACCCTGACGTTCGTGGGTTCTTTATAAAAGTAATGTCAACTCGAGTTACTTTAATGCTGGAACCAGGTCGCCGAAGAAAAGACTCTGGCATGTAAACTGCGAGCATGTACTTGTTGTCATTGGAGTTCAGGAATGTGGTTTGCCTAAGTAGTCTGAAGTACAACAACAAAGAGCAGCATTCACGCCTTCCATCCTCTCGGGGAATTATTTACAAACCAGCGTTTTGCTATTTAATGCTGCAGCGAATGGAGATAAAAAATATAATACGTAAGAATCTTAAAAAGCATAAATCATAAAAACATGATTTTTTTACAATGCAAATGTATCTCCAGTGCATGCGGTTTCCCCTGCGTGAGTACAAATCCAAACACCGATATACCTATAGTAGATTGCATATCTAATGAGCTCAGAGATTTTACAAACATCTGAGGTTGCTTGTTTTGTTTATTAAGTGGAATTGAGGCGTAAAGTCACGTTTATCATAAATGATTTCGGGTCAGGTGAGTATACCAAGGGCAAATATGGGCAAAATGGGACCAAGTCCGACGTTAGTTAATATCCAAGATATTTGCTATGCTATGAAACTCCGCGGACCAAAACAGCCAGTTTGCGTGTTTTGCACTATAAAAGACCTTTAATAAACAATTTAAGTTTTTTTTAATATTCGCATTTCGAGAAAAGAAAATTTTGTTTGTCTTTAATTGAATTGAGGCAAGTGCACGTATGAGACAATGCATTATTATCGGAAAAAATAAGAGCGAAGTTAGTTTATAATTTTTTTCTTTTGCAAATCCACTACTTTTAGTGCCATAAAGATGAGTAACATGCCAATATTTTTCAGAACCAATCAATAGTAAAAATGCAACGGGACGGCGAGAGGATTATTAGTTTACCAAAATCCTCATTGGTATAATGTGAATATGGGCTCCTTTCGCTATCTCAGAACGGAGCCAAGAAGTAGACACATATATTGAAAACTGCTCTGGTCCGGTGCGTCCTTTTACTTTCAACTGAAGAATTATACCTTTTTTAACGAAAAAAACGCCAAATTTTACCATTTTAATCTTAAATTACTTTTAAAAAGGGAAAATTACGCGGATATTCAACAACGCAATATATAAACATATATATTGAAGCACTTTTTTTTAATATTAAATCGTCATAGAAAATGATTTAGTTAATCCAAAGCGACTTCTTTGTGGACTTCTTTAATTTTTCCGGGCCCTGATTTAAAATATTTTGGCAATTCTAAAACCATTATCCAAACAGACGGCGGCCGAAGCAAGAATGTTTAAAAAACCATCACTTTGATGCAGACTTTTCGGAAGCATGTAGAACATAATCCTTATTGATGGACCATCGCAGACACAACTGAAAATCGTAAAATTTTTATTGCTGTTTTTAAGAAATATTTGAACCCCCGTGTAATTAAAATCTCAAATACTGGTTTTTTAGGTTTATTGGTAGTATCCATACTTTATGTTGCTCGTAATATGGAAGAAAACGTTCCTGGCCGTTTCACAAAATGATTACTTTCCAACGAATTTCTAGCTTTACTGCTTTATTCACTCGTCTTTTGTATGAACATACTTCCTCTGATTGTGTTACTTACGTATAATTAGCATGCATTATCTCAATTTTTTGGAAGTTTCAGCTTTCTTTAATGCGCTGATGTTTCCTAAGAACGTAATATTACTCGAAAAACTGCAATATGCTTTCTTTTGAGAACCTTCGTTCCTTTATTTCTGAAGCCTTTTGGGGACGTATTGTTAGCTGTGTTTACGTTTCGGAGCGTCTTGGAAAAATCATTGGATTTCATGAGTTAGACTTTAGTATTAGTCGCTTGAAATGGCCAGTTGCCTTCGACATAAATTTTTGCAGAGCCAGACAGGGACGAAAACTATGCATCTTAATTACTTTTGGTAAAACTTACGTGGAAATCTGCTATTTACGTCATAAATCTCGTCCGCTAGTTATACAGACCTAAAACATAAAGCAGTCCTAAAGTGCACTAATGCGGAATCCTCCGACTACTAGTATCGGTGGTCGCAAAAAAGCTTTTTTTTCCTTGCACAGACTGTTAAGTTTCCCAAATTTGAGTTTTTTACGCCGCCTAGGAAATTTATATCCTAGGAAAAAGTAAACAGTCACCAAAAGTCTGGAGCCATAGGACGCACATAAATGCAAAGGAGCAGACAATTAAGACATCCTAAAAATGGTTACTCGCATGTGATCATAGGCCATTTTAGATACCAATTTTTTTGCTTCGTTTTGAGACACAAATTAGCAGAAACATCGAGATAATTGTTAAGACAATGCACAGAACAGGCAATGACATAAACAGTTTATTGTAAAACTGTAAAGACAGATATACGCTGTACGTTAAAATGTTTGGAGAAGCATGGGGCAACCGTGAACTCAATGGAACTCACATATTCCCCTTGTTTATAAAATATTCAGTTCATTCACATTTACTCATACCAAAGGTTCGGATGCGCACTTCTAATATCATCCGTACGCCTATGGAGTAGGCCGCTACAGTTGAAGTACTCCCATAGATTTGCATGCTTAAACGATAAACCTTTAGGTATGCTTTATGGATGACATGATCTATTTGGGGAACGTCAATTGAAGTCTGCAGTTTGCATCATTTTTAAGGTAATATGTATCTCAATTATTATTATTTTTTGTGCATCTAGCATATTTTGGAATAATTTACTCACGAACTTATCTCCACTATCATTCCTAAAGAGAAGAATTAATGCAGTTAATTGAACCATAATAATTCAAGTCCTGTCATAGCGCTTATATAGACAGCATTTCTTGTGAAACATAATTATTTTATATATAAGGGGTGTTTCACATGCATTAAGGTTTATGATTTAGGAAATAAATTAAGGAATCAAATTCTAGCTCATTCGTTCTTTGTCTTTAATGATGCTAAAAGCAACAGCAAAATTAGACGCTTTTGAACTCTCTTGCAATTCAACCAGTCTTTATTCCATAGAAAATCGTCAAATTGCTTCCTAATTACCAGTTGGTTCACTCAACAACCTTCCTTTTTTGGTCGACTTTGACCTCATTTTTATCTGCAAGGGCAGTACAAAAAGGCACGCTCAAAGACTGTGAATGCATTGCTTTTCAGTTCCCCGCCCATCTTCTTACTTCTTGAAAGTTATGATTGCTGCTTGTTATTTTGCAAGGATGTTTGCTTTTATATCCACCATCAACTGCAGGATGACAAAAATAGTATATTTTATTTAAGTTGCGTGCTCTTCTTTATTATGATATACTACCACAGTACCGCCGCACAACTATACCAAATTGTAAGAGGATGTTCTTACAATTATCTGACGTTTCCAGCAAATCTTCATTAGGTAGTGAAAATTGCACTGAATTTCAGGGTTACTTAATGTACTTGAAAGGCCACGTGCATATGTATTTACTCTTTTGCATGCTGCTGCGCTGCAGGATACACCTGCAAAACAACAAAACACCAGGAAACGAGGGTGCCTGAGCATATATCGGCTTGGTAAAATAAACGTAAAACTACATACATGTCGAGTTCTTTTCGCGCACATCTTGTCCATACGGATCATCGAGCTGATAGTAATTAGGCCTGTCAGGATGTCTACTGGACACAAGGTAACATTTCCTAGGGTCTTCGTCAACGGGTATATGCAAAAGCCGAAGCAATGGCTAAAGGGGCCGAAACCAACGCCAGGTGGCGATCTCACATCGCCTCCACCCCATGGTGACAGTCGTTTGCTCCGTGCAAATACCAGTAACTATCACTCCACGTACCTGATCCCCGACCAGTGCGCACAACCTAACACAATTTTCTCTCCTCCCCTCTCCCTTCCTCTTCCCCGAGCACAAGGACCTTTACACGCCGATCTCGTCATATGAACGGCGTCAAAATGATGAGGTGTAATCAAAGTACAGTTAGTAACTCTGTCCAAATTTACAATTTTCATTGCCCTCGCACATTTACTGGCGTCATAAAAGACATGCTTGCCAAATCGACTTTTCAAATAAAAACTGGAATATTTCCCGAAATATAAACATTTTTGACAATTATAAACGTGATTGACTAATACTGGGAATATCGAACGGTGCCGCCCGTTTTCTTGTCCTGCTGCACTCAAACTTGAAGATGCTGCATATGAAATTCGTTCGGAGACCCCGGATGGCAGCGGCAACTACCACCCGGGAAATGCGCGTTCTTACTAAACATATTCTGTAAATATTCCAATGCTTATTTTAAAAAAAAGTCGATTTGGCAATCATATGTTTCAGTAACTTTTCATTACGCCAGTACATTTGCAGGGATAATTAAAATTGTACTGTTCGCCAGGTTTAATAAGTATCCTTTGATTACAATTCATCATTTTCACGCCGCCTGCATAGTGCGATTGGTGTGTAGAGGACCTTGCGTTTGGGAACGGAGGGGGTGGACACTGGGTTAGGTTGCGGGCATTAGCCAGTGGTGATTACTCTTGTTAATTGCACCGGGTTAACGATTGTCACTAGGCCAGGTGGACGATGTGCGATCGCCACCTGGTGCCAGGGTCGGCCACGGAAGTGAAAGTGCTTGTTTTAGCGTCTTATGACAACACAGCACTGGATTTGCTAGCGGCATAGCCACAGCTGAGGCTGTTGCAAGCACCAGTTGGCCTATGCTCTTGGAAAAGATAGCTGGTGTCCGGTAGACAACCGTCCAGTATGGACGCGATGGATCGTTTCGGCTTTATACGTATGGTTTAGCCTGAAAGAAAACTACGAATGTGATTAAACAATAGCTTACGCGAAATATGTGACAATTGCTTCCGGCCTCAACATAACTGTCATATAGGAAGTCATTTATTATCTCGAGTCATGGTATCTTCAGTGAGTGAAATGGTTTGTTCCAAAAAATGCTACGTTGGTGTGTATGCTGCTCGGAATAGTGTGCTGTCTTAGTGGGTTACGTCAGTAGGTATTGGTGATGGACTTCGGGTCGTAAAATTGAGTACTTAGCCAGTCATGGATACTCAGTTGTTGATAATGTCGTCGGTAAATTCAGATAACAAGAAAGACTTACAGCCTCATCTAACTTCAGCCAACGTGCACCTGCTATGCAGCAAAAATATTCCCAAAGAGCAGTTGATTCCGCCTATAGCATCCAAACCAGGCGCTTCACCTAAGATATCCATAATATACGTAGAAGGGCAGGACCACAGTGAATTCGGGTAGATTCATACAGTATTTGTAATGAATAATGTTTCAAAACACATGTAAATTAATGGAAAGGTCGTTTCCTCTATAAGAGTCCTTTCAGTGATAAGCATTTATTCCAGTCGCAGCTGACGATATAGTGGCATATCTTTGAACCCCGAAATAATATATATAACAGAATAGTATGGTTTACATTTCCGGCAAATCCGAACCTAGGATTGAGTCTGATTAGTTAGCGAGGACTCTGATGCCCGATATGGTCATGCCAATCATTCTTATCTTTTTCGGCCTTCCTTCGAGCATATAATAATGGTCTCTATGCTAGTAGCTGCGCGAAATTTTGTGATATTTCCAAAGCCTAACTATACAACCATGATACGTAACCTAATCAGTTAAGGCTAGCTTAACGATTAAATAAAGACACTGTTGTCGATAAAAACTGAACCTTATCGGATTCCATCAGTTTCCAATGTTCCCTTAGTCAGTTGCGTATTCTGGTGCATGTTGTAATTAAATATAAAAGCTGATAAATGCAAGTAGGAGAAGCTCCTGGCAAGCATACGTAAGTTTTCTATAACTTGTGTTCGGGCTTTTTCATTTAAATTGGAGCGGGGTTAAAGGTTAAAGTATTTAGCCTGTGCAAACCGTTTTAATTTAAAGCATTTTCTAGATATAACTAACAATGTGTGATACATATTGCAGCTTGCTTATCAAAAGCCCATTTCGCTTAAACAACTTACTAAAGGTCGCAGTGGGTTCCCTCAATGTAGTGTTTTTCAGTTTCTTGCACTTGATGTTCAAAACGTGACTTTGTATTTTTGATTCATTATATTTCGTTTCCCTGCGTGCATCGTTGTAGTCATATTGGCTACTCGTTTTTGGAATTAATCAGTAGCAAAATTTAAAATTGCTTTCAAACTTTTTAATACGCGACTCGCTTTTGTTGCCACTATATAAACAGCATAAACTAGATTACTCGGTAGTTTTATTTCCCGTTGATGACCATATTTATTAAGGCGTCACCCAGAATTTTATTTTGGAAAAACATTGTACCAAACCTATATTTAGTCACCTGTAATTATTTGTTGACCATAATGCTTGTCAGAAAACTAACATTTCACATGCAGTTTTAGGTCCTAGTATTGTTTCTTAGTAAGGCCACGAGGCAGTAAATATCCTTGTTTTTCGAACCATTTATAATGCATGTGAAGGCATGCTCGTTTTGGGTATGAAGGTTACAAATACCTCCAACTTTTCATAAAGTGTTTAAAATTATTCATTTTCACACTTCTTGGTTAATATAGAAGATAATTCTATTTAGGCCAAAGAGGTTGACAATTCTAGAGCATGAAGAATAATATCTGGCGAGCATACCTAGTTTCAATAAATTCTCGTCGGTTCATTACATTTATATAGGGAAAGGGTTAAATGATAACGTGCCGGCAAGTACATTCATCGTCACAAGCAAATAAGTCATGGCAAAAAGAGACGGGGTAAAGTTGATAGTATTCGGCTGGTTAGGAGGCGAAGGGGGTTTGTTGATCCGGGCAGGGGGAGAGTGGGAAGGGGAGATATAGGCAGTTATGTAACCGTTAGCCATGCCAAGCTGGAGGCTTACATGAGGTTATTGAACGAGCACAAAACCGGCTTCCTCAACCGGATCGTGATTGTTTCAGCTGTTGCTAGCAAGTGCTGACCCAGTGACTTTGGGCATTATAAATTACCTAAAAAGGCTTTGTCGGGGACCATATGATGGCTGGAGTCAACCATATGGGCAAGGATGGAGCTGCTGATGCTTCTGACTTCACCTTTAGCTAGCCATACAGCGAGGTGCTCCCGCATTCTTTTGGGTAAGTACCGACTCGTGCGTTTGAATCATATCTTGCGTGGTATTTGAAATAAATAGTGTTCACCATAAGTTTTCTATAGTAAATTTTGGCATTAAGCAACACTTAATTTCGAACTCGAACAAGGTAGCTGAGGCAGTGGCGATTCGGTTACTTAACCCAGCTCACTACTGTCAAATGGGTGCAATACAGATGGTTTATCTTCCTTGGCCGACTACGGGTAGGAATCGCACGCCGCCTGAATCTGCAGAGTAATGTCAAATTCACACCGCGTATCTGACGTTCAAACCTTAAACAGCCTGAGAGCGTCTTCGTCCAATGTCCACAGCGGGCTGCCTGGCATGCGCGAGGATAGTGGACGAAGAGGGGACTTACAACACAATCTCTACGATGAGGACAAAATAGTCCCTGTAACTTACTGACTATTTCACGCTCAATGTCAGTTTATCGGCCAGCCGATGAATTCTTGGAAATAACTATTTACCAAACTTACTTTTCAATGACTTATTTCCATTCAATTGTCTAATAACTACCTTCTTCTTGTTAAAGTACGATAGTGGCTTAGTACAAGGAAGAGTGTTGAAAGTTAGGCATTACGCATATGTTGGGGAAATTATAAAGATCAAAATAGGTTTCTCGATTGCCAATAAAGCTGCACTTGTGTTATTGTACAAGTGCGAAACATGGAGTAGCAAAAACCGATAACTTTTTTGGAGAATGAAAAAGTTTAATGTTATTCCACTGTATTAACATGATAGAAAATGACATTAGACTTACAAGATAAAGTTCCGTTTGATAATACTAATGAAAAAAATGCCAAGTTTGAGAAGCAGGTCTGCATTTTGAAACCTATGTTAAGGCCTTCACATGATGTAACCTTATTTGCGCTAAACAAAAAAGAACCTAGACCTATTTTATGTCAGCAAAGACTCGGAACTCAATCATAATAGTTCATTAATTCAAAAAAAGAATAAGAACAGGGAGGTGACGTTTTCTTATTCAGATGCTAATCGATGCTAGTTTAACTTGGTCAAGTTCCCGTTAACTGTAGAATATTAAATTTCTCTCGGAAAAAAGAACGTTAATTGCAGTAAATCCAAACATTGATTTACCAGATTTTTTTAAACGGGATAATACACATAAAGAAGGGAACTAAGATTATTTTGCAGCTTGTTCCATTTTTTTTAAGAAATCTATTCAAACCAAAATAAATCGTCTATTTTAGAGCTTTCCCGAAGAAACAAACCATAATAGTTTAAAAAGTATATTTTCCTTGTTAGGATCTAAACATATGGATTATGACAATTTAATTCACAGTTTATATTCATATAAAATAGCTGGGCTTTTACTGAAACAGCTTGAAAAAAGCGAACCCTGCAAGCTGATTATTAACTCCACTCTGTCCCTCTTTGTCGCAAATGATCATACATCACATCGTTTGTTTGCTTACCAATTATACAGCGCCATGGTGTGCGTCCATTGCCGACTCCTGCCAACAGCTGAAGTGCAGGCAACAAACCTCACGTTAGCCGAGTGTGATTTCGTGCTAACATTCAATAAACGAAAATGAAAATTTGCCTAAGAAAATATAGGTTAAACTCAAATGTTCACGAACAAGCTCAACCTACCTATCAATTAAAAGACGCGAAGCGATTAATTTGGTATTTCAAATGCTAACTTTATAGGTTTGTCGACTATGTTTAAATGAAATAAAACATTGCATTTAAAAAAGCATAAGTCCTTCCTAAAGTGTTAATGTATAGTTTTTAAAAGCCTAGTAGAACGTTAACTTACCTAAGTGATGACAGAAAACACTCATGTGGTAAATAGATTGAAAAACAGTGTCAAAAAAACTAAGCAATATACTCATGATCAGTGAAGTGAAAAACGGCAAATATTTAAAACAAAGTAACAGCACTAAGGCGGAGATAGTTTGAACACGTTTTGTTCCAAAAT
>UYRU01042134.1:17633-29143 GCA_900617775.1 Dibothriocephalus latus | reverse complement strand
GGGCATTTTCGCCGTCGTTCGGCCAATAGACGTGCGCCTGAACACTCCTTTGGCACCAGATATTGACTGTACAGCATAATGGTCTGGGATCAAATTGACGAGTGTTTCGTCGGTAACGTGCTGTAGTTAATAATGGAAGCTGGGTAATGTGGTCTTTGTAGTTCCACCAATTTCAACAAGCTATCTAATTTGGGTCCAGGCCGCCTGAGCCGAGATGGCATTTAAGTGGGCACTGAGGTGATGTTGCGATACTCATAAACGCGGAATCTAATACAGTGATACGTTGATTACTTTTAAAGTTGTAAAGTACTATCGCTAATGTATTCTAGCAAATTTCCGATGAAGGACATCACGAAAAGAAAGAAGATTTTTGGATTGTCGAGTTCTACTCGTGAATTGTCGAATAGATATCACTCGTTCGTCGTCAGACTAAATGAACGTCATGTTATGCGTCCCCAATTATGTCGAGGCTGCTTTTCCAGCGCTATCAAAAACTCACTTAAGTGACGTACTCAAAGTGTCCGGATATATTCTGATTTGGGCGGCAAGTTAGATGTGTAGAGTTAGGAGGTGGCAAAGGATCGCTGTTTCCTGAACATCGATGAGTAATAAACAAGGAGTGAGAGAAAAAGATTGCACATATTACTTATGTCGATACAAGCGAAAATGCTATTTGGAGTTGGAGTTGCACACAGACCAGCAGCAGCCATTAAGCATCAAATAATGAGACCTAAATGCCCACGACAAGAAGCGTTTGGTGTAGATTATCGGATTGAGGGCAGTTGCGGGCAAAGCAACTACAGCTGAAAAACTGGATTACTGTTCCGGGTGCGAATGTTTGAACGCACGACAGCAATGGGAAATGACACCAATTCTCAAGCCGGGGTTCATTCGACGAGGTCCAGGCACACACTCAAGCCTGTTATGGCCGAAATTCTCGCGAGAGGTTATAATTGAGCTAGCTTCAATTTTGATACGTCAATTTTATTATCTTTAGTTTGCTAAGGGGTGCAGCGGCCTCCCCAAACAATATTCCGTGCGGCCAAAGCATCTAGCCACTGAGGGAACGCACAAGCGAACACATTTTCAAATTCCAATGCCAATTTGGCAGAGGGGCGAATATTCATTACTGCAGCATCCAACACGGATAAGGAAATTGCAGAAAGTAACAACTCGGATGCTGTCCATCAAGCATCTGGCACTGCAGAGCACAAGTATCCTAAATGAAGGGAGTAGCCGTTAATTGTCATAGGTATTGCGATTGCATTCTATAAATACAGCAATTAGCTGTGTACAAATCGCCCCTATCTGATGCTATCACTAAGGATGTGTCTAAGCTTGAATCCGAGACGTCAGACGAATAAAGTCCTTGTCGCAGGGATCGCGTCGAATTCTGCTTCAAAACTGAAGACGGTTTTCTGGACGTCTTACTTCTTTACGTAACAAGTGCAGAGCCTCATTTAATGGCAATAAATGAAGTAAGACTGATTTCCTTTTAACCAGATGACACCCAGGATTACGTAAAATGAGGTTACAGAGAACGAGTTAAGAGGCAGCGATGTCCGCTTGCGGCATAGCAGCCGTCGCTAACCAGCTATGCCTAACTCCCATGATCCATTAACTTAGCAGACAACAGTCAATAAGCTAGAAATTATCATCCCAATCTTCCTCGTCTTTATAAATATTCCTTTGAGTAGAACTACTATGCCTACTTTGACTGCCTGATAAAGCATCAGATGGAGCTCTAAAGTGTAATTGGATAAATCTGTCTCATGACCTCGTCGGTTATCGTCTTTTCGTTGTAAATTCTCACTGTCAAACAATCGTTTTGGATATAAACCCCGAGATGTCTCTTTCAGAAAATCTCACAAAGATGGCAGAACCCTAGAGGTTTGAAGGCCCCTACAGATATTTTTCCAAATGTGTTATGCATTTGCGTCAGAATAAGTATCAATTTGTTCTGTATGCAGTAAACTCTAGTGTCACTTGTATGAAAATGATAAAAAGTGAACCGGAAAGTATCTCTAAGTACCTTCTCAAAGGGTTCACTCTACCAGGGGTGCCCGTCTTTTAGTAGACCTACCTGATTATACCTTTATATTTTAGCCGGTAAATGTGCACATGGTGTGCAGAGAAACTGAAATTGAAGTAGGTTCTTGTGGTTAAACTAAACATTATTCACTGGCCGAAATGAAGAGATTATTTTTATCCGCTGGGCATTTTGGATCCAAAATTTTATGTCTCTGCTGATAAATTTGAGCGTAAAATTTGAGACGGCAGACATGGTAAGTTCTTGTGCCAGCAAACTTGGCTCCTTCTTCCCTGTCTACTATTCCCTAGCTTGCCACATTGAATGAGAGTACAAAATTTGCCTTAAACAGTTACATATTTGTTTTGTGGATGTAATTCACCATGTTGATTTGAAGCTTGTAGTTGGGAGCCAACCTGAGACCACACCCGTTCTTTTGATCTCTGAGAATTTCACATTTGTGTCTCATTTTCTAAACATACCAACTGACAAAAAATGATGGTTCGGTCTAAAAGCTTCAGCCCTGCGCTAGAGGGTTCAAGTTAACTATCATCGACTCTCGGGAGACGGTGGAACGAAAGCATATGTGTGATTATTGCTCCCGAGGAGTCCTTATCGCATACTTTTTTCCTCACACATGATTTTAGGCCAGGCTTCCTTCTCGACAAACTATTCTGTAGGTTGCCTTTCCCAAGTTTCCGCCTATGTACTTTGTGTACAACATGTTTCACGTTGCAACAAGGTGTTTTTCTTTGTTTATTACACTAATATGCTTCAGTATTAGAGATAATGATTGCTTTGATTCTCGCAAATACGGAAGGGAATTTCATGGTTTCACGCCTTGTTGCGTGAGTGAAGCCTCAAGACTTGTCTCACACGCGCAATTTTGAAGCATTTGGTTATAAGCTCCTCGAGTCTACTTTAAAATTCATGCCTACAAAGGCTGTTATCGTGAACTTTAACGCTTATGCCTTCAAACCCACTCGATTATTGCTAACTTAATGAGCGCTGCACTTGGAGAAGAGACCAAAAATTAGAAAGAACCAGCAAGCCGTCGGATTCAGTAGAAACTTATTGTATGATTTACTGAGCTAACCATGCGGCTAGCTAAACGCCGAGACAAAAATAATTTTGAGGATTATTGGCCACAGCGTGAAACAGCTGCAAGGGGTTCGGCTCAGCAGCGGATCCCCAAGCATTCAGCATGTACCTTCTTGTAGATTATCCAGTTTTTAATTTGGTTGAGCTTTTACGTTCCCTCATAAAATAAGTTCTAACTCGAAGTAGATCAGTAAATTCAAGTATCTACAGATGTAGACCGGCATTTGATATGAATATATGAGCCAAAGTTCATCAGCAACTATGGGATGACTGCAAATTATTTAAAAGCTGCCACCAAACAGTCAGTAGTATAACATGCGTAATTATTGACTATACTTGCAGCAGATGTACTTACTTGAAAAGGTACATGGCCCAGCACGGGACTGTTTAAGTATGATGAAACAGGGTGCTACAACGCCTACTCAACAAAACTTCAACAGGCATTAATTTAAGTTCATTCCAACTAGGTTTTCGTGCCTTTATTCCAATAGTTATTTCTCACTTCTACATAAAAGTACGCTAACCTAGCACAGGCCTTTGAAATAGAGCCGAAATTCTGAAATGCGCTTACGATTCGGATGAATTACTGAAAGTGGTCTTTAATATTAATTATCTTGCGCGCATAAACCCAAAATATTTCAGTCGCAACCACATGCCGAATTTTGAACGAGCTCCTTGTTGAACGACTCACTAACGCTAGAAATACAAACATATTTTATAGAAAATATTTATTCGTTTTTTGCCTTCGTTTAGTAGCAACTTACATCTTCTCCGAAGTATATATGTAGAGAAAATGTGCCCATCGGTTTTCGAAAAATGTATAAGAATGAGATATATGAAGATCATAGTTGTCTTTGAAGTATAAAACATGATCAACCTACATTGTAAAATTTCATAAGGGCTATGTCACCTCTTACTCATAGAAACATGTGTGATTTTCCATACAGCATGTGATTTTGTAACCTAGGATATAAGTGTAATGGCTGGTAAACTTCTAAACTATTCGACAATTAAGAATAAGGCAACATTTTCTATCAAACGAGTGTGATAAATAATATTTTTTGCATGTTTTTCCATAAAATATAATTAAATTGCTATGCGCAAAGAAAAGCAATGAGAAAATTGCATACAACTTAAGTGGCTATTTTTATAAAGTATGCTCTTAGCAGGAGCACGTTCCAAGACCGACATCCGACTCTGACTGAAATATTATTCTGCACAGAAATCAATATATTTGTCGAATTAAAAACATCTCGGAATTTCAGTCGACATTTTACGAGATAGGGCATCTATTGTAGCTTGTATCATAGCTATAAGTCGTATAGTTAAACACGGGGCAAGGTCATTTACACCAACTGTGATGCGAGAAAAAGTTTGTGGACACCCTTTATTGTTTGCCGTCATTCGTAAAAGTTCAGTCTTAAATTAATGCGTGAGTACAAGTATTGGCAAGACAAGCTACATTGGCGGCAAACCAAATGGCCAAGTCGGTTTGTTTTAATTAAATTGCGGCGTAATCTGCTATGGTACCGGCTACCTAGCCTAATCAGTTCGCTTCCTTCGAAGCATTCACCTCATCTCAGTGGAAAGTTATTGACTCTGAAAATCTCTCAGTTTTCACCCGCCTGCACCGACTGCCTGGTGCATAGGGGAGTGAAAAGGGGTGGATATCTATACTGGGGAATCCCTCCCCATGGCACGACAACACCTTTGAATCTCTCAAGATGTGCTACAAAGCTACTTGACAAAGAGGCAGCGAGCTGGCCGCCACACTCTAATTCATAACAACGGCCAAAACATGTTGAATCGGAAGGAGGGACAAGTCGGTCCTTGTTGAAGTATTTTGGAGTGAATGGAGGACTGGTCATACTAGGCCTACGAACGCCTTAAGTTTGCCCTTACTGCATTTTCGTGCGGTAGACGTCATCCATCCCGACCGTTAGACTGCCGGACTAGCTGCTGTTCTCAATCACTTTTGGCCAGTCTCCTGTATACTTACGCTGCCCCATGGCCTTCTCGTTAGCAGTGGACAAGGAAATGCAAGAACGGACGTCTGTATTCCATTTCCTGATATATTGGGAACATCAGGAGCGATTGATTTCATTGTAAGTATAGACTTTGTTCTACTCAATGGTGAAAAAGCTGGTATTAACTTGGCATGCCTAAAATGTGGGTTTATGCTCCTCCAGCAACCTTTGCTTGAGATTTCGGGGAACCTCCTGTGTAACAGGCCCGGAAATTGGTGAACCAATCGCGATGCCGTTTTCTGCGTGTAGTGAATGTCTGGCAGTTATTCCAACTTCGAAGGTATCCACTCATGCCGAACAGACAAGAGACGTTTTAAACTTTGTTGCCCTTGAAAGAAACGGGACTGCCGATTATTGGCAAGATAAGTTCTTCTTCAGCTGAAGTGCGAAATTTTAGTCCGCCGCCATGAGCATGTTGCGACGGAAACTGATACATCTTTCCCTAAATAAGGTAAAATGCAAGGAGACCAATAGAACATCCAAAGATACGTCTTCTCAAGATTATATGCCATTTAAATGTGACGCATAACGTCAGTAACTGAATATTGCATTGTTAAAAAGGACTGTTTGTTTGAGTTTGTCCGTTAAGCAAAGGAAATGAAGAAGTTCAGAGTGGCTAAAATGTGATTCTTATGTATAAGTGATAGGGGCGATCACCAAATGAGTTTTTTTTGCTTATAAGGACCTACTTCACAGGAAGCTTTGAAACAATCAGAACCATCAATTATCGACCCATTCAACGGTGGCGAGGAATATGTGGATCTCGGCGAAACGGGGGTCCGATGCAAACCCCTAATCGGCAACGACAGTGTGCGCAACAGATGAGGTGCGTCACGTAAGGAGAGCTATATACCCGACCCTCCGCTCTCTAAAGGAAGGGTAGTCGAACCCACCAAGGAAAATGTCCTAGTTTATGCCTATCATTCTTTTAGCGTGGACTTTTTCGTCGTCTTGTGACTACCTATCGTTATAAGTGCTATTTTTGATGCGTTCTGCATGCCACAACACCAGGCTGGTCCTGCTCCCCAGCTGTCCAGATTTCATGTGGAATTTTGGACTGCAAACTGCGGTTACAATTCACAGTACTGGCAGCTGTGTGAGGTTACGTTCCAATTTATCATCGCTCTCACATTGTCCTATAAATTTACTGTTATGCACAGTGTATAATCCGGCATTTCATTTCAGTCTCCGGCATACCTTGCCGTCCGAGGCAATTATAAGCACCGACGAAGTGCCACATGCCATTCAAATGATAAATGAGCAAGATAGTCTCCGTGCCGGCCCTGTGAGATAAATACGCTTTCCTCCTTTCTTATGGCCTTTACATCGTGCACTTTTAGAAGCTGATAAGCTTGTCACACTTGACACCAACCACGATAAATGCACCAGCTAATACATAACTAAATGCCATTTCGATCTGTCCAAGCGCAGCCAAATTCACTCCACGCTCTTAGTGAAGGTCACCGGACCGACTGCAGTCTTTCACGTTTAGAACATTGCATAAAAATTTTTAGTTTTAGAATCGGGTAAACGCTAAAGCAGGACGCACGTAGGCAGTCTGAAACTGCTCTTTCGCTGGCCTCTAGTGGTAGACTGAACGCCAAATATTCAAGTTCATTTTCCCGTCATCGCTCTGTAGAAATCGTTCGCTGACAGGCGGTCAGTCCTCGGAGGGATCAGTGATTTTCCACAGAAAAACTGGTCATTAGTGCTCCAACATCAGCCAAAGATGTGAAGGTCTTTGAGCAGACTGGCTAACTGGTTATTATTTCAAAAATACCCATTAATATGAAAGAAGAAGGCGCAGGAGTTTGTTCAGTTGCATATATTTTACTGTATGGCTGACTTCTAACTAAACTGTTGTCTTCTCGTGAGAAAGAGAATTCAGTTCGTACTACAGGTGGTCTTGCGCTAAGTTCCAGACGAATTTATTTCTGAGTTCTAACTTTTTTCTCTTACCCGCTACACTTTCTGTATCCAAATATTAACCTTCCAAACCTTAGGCACATTCCTTCGTATCCTAATGTTTGGCATACAGTATAAGCCACTTTTAATAAGAGGGTTTATTTTCTCAAAGCTAATGGGTCATATCAAGCATTAAAGTCGGAAAGCTGTATGGGTGCCTGTTGCGTAATAATGACTTGTATGGTTGGCTAAATCTGATTCAGGAACAGGTTCCACCCACAATGCATGTGACTTTGCGCCAGATTCCGGAGAATTTTGAGGTTATGTTTAGTGTTAAGTCTAGGTAAGACCTAAGATTGGGGCTAAGGTAAGGATTATGTTAATGAGTTAACTTTGGGGTTCATGTCGCCTGTTTAGAATAGGGCCAAGCTTAAGATGAAGGCGACTGTTTAGTTTTATGTTAAGGTTAGTGCTGGGTCTAGGACATGGCAATATATGCCCTTACCAAAATGTATCTCAAGGTCATTTATCTTAAGTAGGCGGGGCGTTATTATTACCATGTCTTTATTAGATGGCCATAAAAGCCATCCCTAGCGTTCATTTTTCCATTATGTATGGCATTGTCTGTTTTTTATAGCTGGATATGTCATCGCTTCGAATATAAAAATGTGTTAAGTATGATCGTATTTATTACTGCGCGCCCCAATTGGCTATACATGGTGACTAGCCTAAGGTCCTTCAGAAGGCGTAGCATGCAGGTCTCGTCTCAACAAATTTGCTAAATAGTGACCTCCAGAATATTTCACTAGTACTTCCTTTCCACCTTGCGAACTGCAATGTTTTATGCAAAGATAATGTGAAAGGAATCGCTTGTTGAGCTACTTAAACGAGAAACGTAACTTTGTGAAAGGTCTTTCAACTCCAAAGGGCCCCTATATTATTTGCGTTACGATTTTTAGGAATTGTCGTTGCTAAAGAATGCGTGAAGTATCCTGGGCTATTATGCCGCGATACCTGAGACCAGCTTAAAGCATTATTCTATCTCCCGTGTACTGTCACTTTAGTAAAAATGCTCCATCCGAAATCACTTTCAAGGATAAGGATGCATATTTTCGTAGTATTGTCCCTGAGTTACAGTTGAAGATTATAAGGACATGTAGGTGTCTGTATTGTGAAGCTATACCGCAATAACAAGCGAATTCTTTCCGCTCTCAGAAAGAGCTACGCTCTGCGTCAAGTTACGTGTTTTTTCCAAGAACGTTTTAGTTGCAACTTGCAAGGCGACCCTTGACTAGAAATCAGGAGCACTGCTTAGGCCTCTGAAAAAAACACTGAATGGCCTCGCTGTAGCCCCAAACAATGTCCGTTTTCTACGAGTAGATGCCATGACCTTGCAAAACAGGTTGGATCTCGTGCTATTAGTGTCGACATCCTCCAAAACCCGGATCATTGGCCAACTTACACGCCGGACTAGACTTAGGAGGTGGGGCATGTGTGAAAAAAATTGAGGTCAGCGTTACAGACGGGGTGGACTGCACTGTGGCCGTGCGCGTGCTTATTTACAATGGGTGACAGGCATGCCTTGCGCCTTCCCCGCCACCCAACGCTCGCTGTGTGCGCCACACACAAACACATGCCCAGCCGCACCCTCTCGCCACAATCTTTACAAATAGACGGAGGGTGCTGGTGGCCCACCTGGCTGTCGGGTTTCGCTTTTCAAAGTTTTTGTAAACTCAGCATTGCCGAAACCAGCCAGAAAGGGTGTCCTGTGAAACAGTAGAGAAGAAGTGGTTGTGATCACTAAAACAAATGTTTTATTAGCCTGAGATTCCAGATTCTCACTCAACCAACACCAGATAGTAACTGTGATTTCCTGCTGACTGGCTTTAGCTGCCGCAATTTCGTTACCGATGTTGATTGGTGGACTGGCAATTACTCGGCAGTTTGGCTCGCTGATGCTGCCACTAGAGGCAGTGTTTAGACACGGCCTCCCGAATGGCCAGTGATCGAGAGGGAGGTCGACGTGTTTAGTGCGGAACTGTGAGCCGAAGAACAATGTCTCGAGCGGTTTGCGAGGCGTACGTTTGTCGCCTCTGGCGAGAACTTCGGTCTCTTTGAAGATGACAACAGGTCCCGCTACAACCTCACAGTTAGTGACGTTCTTCATCACAGCTGCTGTGTGTTCTTCCATCTTCCTTGCGCACGAGCAAGTATTCATCTTACCAATTACAGCGACTGACGATGAACGTGGTAGTGTTCAATTATATTAGCTACGTGTTTGCATGGAAAATTCATCTATAAGCCCTATCTGCGGCTGTATCTGATAAAGGTTGCGAAAAGCCCGATTACTAAAATTATTTTTTCTCATGATGCTTCTCACTCTGCTCCTTTTAATACTTGTTACAATTCAAACAGACAAGGCGGCATCACTGGAATGCTTTCTCAGTACCCGAATACCTCACGAGAAGTGAGTTTGGGTGCGGAAAAATGCCACATATTTGTGTCCTCGCACAGTGTATTCTCACTGCTTGGCCATACTGCCGCAGGAAAAATGCTAACCAATTTGTTCCTCGACTGTCGGACTTGTCCAAAACTGCGCAATCTGGCCTCATGCCTTTTGGAGCCTTTTGTTCATATGGTGATGCCATTTGTTTTGCCCTTCCCTTCCCCCTACTGCCGCCTCTTCAACATATGTGCTATTATCTTAACGCCTAGTGTAATCCTTTAGCTCCGCACATACATAAAACTAAAATCTGCTGCCCTCTGAGAAATCTGAAAAAGGAACGACCGATTGCCCCTCAAAGCGACAAAAGCATGCGTATTTAAGGGTAAAAAGGATGAAAGAGGTTCGCATCAACATTCCTGTCCTTAATACAGACAAGCTACAGCAGCAGAAACGTTGGTCTATCAAAAGGGTGAGCGCAGGAGCGTACTACGAAAAATCTTAACACAGAATATGAATACAAACACTTTTCTACTTACGAACTTCCAGACACAGGACCGCAAGTCCAGTTTGTGTCCGCTGGGTTCCAAGAAGTCATACAGGAACTTGAATTTGAGTAAAAGTCTTCTCTCGGGGTTGGACCCCTTACAGAAAACAAATTCGGTAAAAGTTTAGTGCGGCAAATATGTTTTCAGCAATTCATCATTAGGCCAGTACAATAGCAGGTATAATGTAAATCATACATTTGGACGGGATTAAAAAGTGTCTTATGATTACGACTCATCGCTTTTACGACGCCCGCATGTCGATATCGGTGTGTAGAGATCCCTGCGCTGAGGGGATAGGGGAGAGGATGATATAAGGATAGTTTGTGAACATTAGTTATGGGTCAGGTAGGGGATTTGGTATTTACCTCCCAATCTTAGGAGGGGAAAGTTTGTGAAGGATACCCTTAAGTTCGCCGCGGGGAAGCGCTTATGATCGTAGTCTTCAGACGTCGTCTTATCAGCTCACTTGTTGCATCGATTCTGAGGTAAAGACCGAATCTAATTGAAGGCCACACTCATGTGCATTTACTCTTTCACTTGCTTTTATGGAGCAGAATACCTTTACCTAACAACGAGGCGCCTGGAAAAGAGTGTATTTGAACACATACCGGCTTAGTTAAGTAAAACTGAAACTAGACCGAGTTCTCGAGTACTATTCTCGCACATCTTGTCGCTACGAATCACCAAGTCGATTTTAATGAAGCCTTTCAGGTTGCCTATCGGACACCAACCAACTCCTTCAAGGGCCTACGCCAACGGGTGTTAGAAACAGCTGAGACAGTGGCCATACGGCTAGCGAATCAAGTGCTGTGTTTTCAGAAGACGTTCATACAAGCCCTATCACTTTCTTAGCCGATACCGACGCCATCAGGCGATCGCCTATAGCCCCCACACCCTGGTGACAGTTGTTCACTCCGTGCAAATGACAGTGATTTTCACTCCATGTACCTGAACCATGACCAATGCTCACAACCTATCCTTATTTCCTCCCCCCCTCCCACCGCAAGGACCTCTACACGCCGAGAACGACATCAGAAGACACTTGTTAACCCCGTCCAAATGTATGATTTTCATTATCCCTGCCATTTTACTGGCCTGACGATGAATTGCTGAAAACATATGTTTGCGGAATAAACTGTTTAAGAAAACTAATTGCTTTTAGGTGGTAGCTCGGGTGACTGAAGTGTGTCCTTTGCTCTTGCCCTTCATCGAGTAGGCATGAAGCCGAAAGTCGCTCCACTTTATGGGAGCACATTATTCTAATCAGAAAGATGTTGTTCATTGAAACACCGGTGCATTGGGTCATCACTCAACTCCTACCTCCCACTCCCCTTTTTGCCTCCAGCCTTCATACTTGGCTCCAACAAGGTGTGCCGAACGCTGCAGTCTCACTCTGTCAACATCCTCGGCTGCTAGATGAAATCAGGTGAGGGTGGCCGGCTTGTTCCGCTGAAGCC